>OY751558.1:32001319-32194080 GCA_963572265.1 Caenorhabditis doughertyi | reverse complement strand
AATACTTGTTACTTCACGGAACCAAGCAGATACGTTTTTTTCAAAGCTTGTTTTGAACAGAAAAATGTATAAACATACCTGAAATATTTAAATTATTTTCTGTTGCACTCGCCGACCAATACTTATCAAAAATCATGAATTTTGCCATTTTTGGCATGCTAAGTGCCTAATTTTTCACGGAAGACTTGTTACTTCACGGAACGAAGCAGATACGCCTATTTCCCAGCTTGTTTTGAACAGAAAAATGCATAAACATCCCTGAAATATTTAAATATTTTTTCTGTTGCACTCGCCGACCAATACTCATCAAAAATCATGAATTTTGCCATTTTTGGCATGCTAAGTGCCTAATTTTTCACGGAAGACTTGTTACTTCACGGAACGAAGCAGATACGCCTATTTCCCAGCTTGTTTTGAACAGAAAAATGCATAAACATCCCTGAAATATTTAAATATTTTTTCTGTTGCACTCGCCGACCAATACTTATCAAAAATCATGAATTTTGCCATTTTTGGCATGCTAAGTGCCTAATTTTTCACGGAAGACTTGTTACTTCACGGAACGAAGCAGATACGCCTATTTCCCAGCTTGTTTTGAACAGAAAAATGCATAAACATCCCTGAAATATTTAAATATTTTTTCTGTTGCATTCGCCGACCAATACTTATCAAAAATCATGAATTTCGCCATTTTTGGCACTCTAAAAGCCTAATTTCTCACGAAATACTTGTTACTATCACGAAACCAAGCAGATACGTCTTTTTCCCAGCTTCTTTTGAACAAAAAAATGTATAAACATCCCTGAAATGTTCAAATTTTTTTTCTGTTGCACTCGCCGACCAATACTTATCAAAAATCATGAATTTTGCCATTTTTGGCACTCTAAAAGCCCATTTTCTCACGGAATACTTGTTACTTCACGGAACCAAGCAGATACGGTTTTTTCACAGCTTGTTTTGAGCAGAAAAATGTATAAACATCCCTGAAAGATTTAAATATTTTTTCTGTTGCACTCGCCGACCAATACTTATCAAAAATCATGAATTTTGCCATTTTTGGCACTCGAAAAGCCCAATTCCTCACGAAATACTTGTTACTTCACGGAACCAAGCAGATACGTCTTTTTCCCAGCTTCTTTTGAACAAAAAAATGTATAAACATCCCTGAAATATTTATATTGTTTTTTCTGTTGCACTCGCCGACCAATACTTATCAAAAATCATGAATTTTGCCATTTTTGGCACTCTAATTGCCCAATTTCTCACGGAATACTTGTTACTTCACGGAACCAAGCAGATACGTTTTTTTCCCAGCTTGTTTTGAACAAAAAAAATGTATAAACATACCTGAAATATTTAAATTTTTTTCTGTTGCACTCGCCGACCAATACTTATCAAAAATCATGAATTTTGCCATTTTTGGCATTCTAAGTGCCTAATTTTTCACGGAAGACTTGTTACTTCACGGAACGAAGCAGATACGCCTATTTCCCAGCTTGTTTTGAACAGAAAAATGCATAAACATCCCTGAAATATTTAAATATTTTTTCTGTTGCACTCGCCGACCAATACTTATCAAAAATCATGAATTTCGCCATTTTTGGCACTCTAAAAGCCTAATTTCTCACGAAATACTTGTTACTTCACGAAACCAAGCAGATACGTCTTTTTCCCAGCTTCTTTTGAACAAAAAAATGTATAAACATCCCTGAAATATTCAAATTTTTTTCTGTTGCACTTGCCGACCAATACTTATCAAAAATCATGAATTTTGCCATTTTTGGCACTCGAAAAGCCTAATTTCTCACGAAATACTTGTTACTTCATGAAAGCAAGCAGATACGTCTTTTTCCCAGCTTGTTTTGATCAGAAAAATGTATAAACATTCCTGAAATACTTATATTGTTTTTCTGTTGCACTCGCCGACCAATACTTTTTAAAAATCATGAATTTTGCAATTTTTGGCATTCTAAGTGCCTAATTTTTCACGGAAGACTTGTTACTTCACGGAACGAAGCAGATACGCCTATTTCCCAGCTTGTTTTGAACAGAAAAATGCATAAACATCCCTGAAATATTTAAATATTTTTTCTGTTGCACTCGCCGACCAATACTTATCAAAAATCATGAATTTCGCCATTTTTGGCACTCTAAAAGCCTAATTTCTCACGAAATACTTGTTATTTCACGAAACCAAGCAGATACGTCTTTTTCCCAGCTTCTTTTGAACAAAAAAATGTATAAACATCCCTGAAATATTCAAATTTTTTTTCTGTTGCACTCGCCGACCAATACTTATCAAAAATCATGAATTTTGCCATTTTTGGCACTCTAAAAGCCCATTTTCTCACGGAATACTTGTTACTTCACGGAACCAAGCAGATACGGTTTTTTTACACCTTGTTTTGAACAAAAAAATGTATTAACATCCCTGAAATATTTAAATATTATTTCTGTTGCACTCGCCGACCAATACTTATCAAAAATCATGAATTTTGCCATTTTTGGCACTCGAAAAGCCCAATTTCTCACGAAATACTTGTTACTTCATGAAAGTAAGCAGATACGTTTTTTTCCCAGCTTGTTTTGAACAGAAAAATGTATAAACATCCCTGAAAGATTTAAATATTTTTTCTGTTGCACTCGCCGACCAATACTTATCAAAAATCATGAATTTCGCCATTATTTGGGCTCTAAATGCCCAATTTTTCACGGAATACTTGTTACTTCACGGAACCAAGCAGATACGTTTTTTTCCCAGCTTGTTTTGAAGAGAAAAATGTTTTAACATCCCTGAAAGATTTAAATATTTTTTCTGTTGCACTCGCCGACCAATACTTATCAAAAATCATGAATTTCGCCATTATTTGGGCTCTAAATGCCCAATTTTTCACGGAATACTTGTTACTTCACGGAACCCAGCAGATACGTCTTTTTCCCCAGTTTGTTTTAAACAGAAAAATGTATAAACATCCCTGAAATATTTAAATATTTTTTCTGTTGCACTCGCCGACCAATACTTATCAAAAATCATGAATTTTGCCATTTTTGGCACTCTAAATGCCCAATTTTTCACGGAATACTTGTTACTTCACGGAACCAAGCAGATACGTTTTTTTCCCAGCTTGTTTTGAACAAAAAAATGTATAAACATACCTGAAATATTTAAATTATTTTCTGTTGCACTCGCCGACCAATACTTATCAAAAATCATGAATTTTGCCATTTTTGGCATGCTAAGTGCCTAATTTTTCACGGAAGACTTGTTACTTCACGGAACGAAGCAGATACGCCTATTTCCCAGCTTGTTTTGAACAGAAAAATGCATAAACATCCCTGAAATATTTAAATATTTTTTCTGTTGCATTCGTCGACCAATACTTATCAAAAATCATGAATTTCGCCATTATTTGGGCTCTAAATGCCCAATTTTTCACGGAATACTTGTTACTTCACGGAACCCAGCAGATACGTCTTTTTCCCAGTTTGTTTTAAACAGAAAAATGTATAAACATCCCTGAAATATTTAAATATTTTTTCTGTTGCACTCGCCGACCAATACTTATCAAAAATCATGAATTTTGCCATTTTTGGCACTCTAAATGCCCAATTTTTCACGGAATACTTGTTACTTCACGGAACCAAGCAGATACGTTTTTTTCCCAGCTTGTTTTGAACAAAAAAATGTATAAACATACCTGAAATATTTAAATTATTTTCTGTTGCACTCGCCGACCAATACTCATCAAAAATCATGAATTTTGCCATTTTTGGCATGCTAAGTGCCTAATTTTTCACGGAAGACTTGTTACTTCACGGAACGAAGCAGATACGCCTATTTCCCAGCTTGTTTTGAACAGAAAAATGCATAAACATCCCTGAAATATTTAAATATTTTTTCTGTTGCATTCGCCGACCAATACTTATCAAAAATCATGAATTTCGCCATTTTTGGCACTCTAAAAGCCTAATTTCTCACGAAATACTTGTTACTTCACGAAACCAAGCAGATACGTCTTTTTCCCAGCTTCTTTTGAACAAAAAAATGTATAAACATCCCTGAAATGTTCAAATTTTTTTTCTGTTGCACTCGCCGACCAATACTTATCAAAAATCATGAATTTTGCCATTTTTGGCACTCTAAAAGCCCATTTTCTCACGGAATACTTGTTACTTCACGGAACCAAGCAGATACGGTTTTTTCACAGCTTGTTTTGAACAGAAAAATGTATAAACATCCCTGAAAGATTTAAATATTTTTTCTGTTGCACTCGCCGACCAATACTTATCAAAAATCATGAATTTTGCCATTTTTGGCACTCGAAAAGCCCAATTTCTCACTACTTGTTACTTCACGGAACCAAGCAGATACGTCTTTTTCCCAGCTTCTTTTGAACAAAAAAATGTATAAACATCCCTGAAATATTTATATTGTTTTTCTGTTGCACTCGCCGACCAATACTTATCAAAAATCATGAATTTTGCCATTTTTTGGCACTCTAATTGCCCAATTTCTCACGGAATACTTGTTACTTCACGGAACCAAGCAGATACGTTTTTTTCCCAGCTTGTTTTGAACAAAAAAAATGTATAACATACCTGAAATATTTAAATTTTTTTCTGTTGCACTCGCCGACCAATACTTATCAAAAATCATGAATTTTGCCATTTTTGGCATTCTAAGTGCCTAATTTTTCACGGAAGACTTGTTACTTCACGGAACGAAGCAGATACGCCTATTTCCCAGCTTGTTTTGAACAGAAAAATGCATAAACATCCCTGAAATATTCAAATATTTTTTCTGTTGCACTCGCCGACCAATACTTATCAAAAATCATGAATTTCGCCATTTTTGGCACTCTAAAAGCCCTAATTTCTCACGAAATACTTGTTACTTCACGAAACCAAGCAAATTACGTCTTTTTCCCAGCTTCTTTTGAACAAAAAAATGTATAAACATCCCTGAAATATTCAAATTTTTTTTCTGTTGCACTCGCCGACCAATACTTATCAAAAATCATGAATTCTGCCATTTTTGGCACTCTAAAAGCCCTATTTCTCACGGAATACTTGTTACTTCACGGAACCAAGCAGATACGTTTTTTTCAAAGCTTGTTTTGAACAGAAAAATGTATAAACATACCTGAAATATTTAAATTATTTTCTGTTGCACTCGCCGACCAATACTTATCAAAAATCATGAATTTTGCCATTTTTGGCATGCTAAGTGCCTAATTTTTCACGGAAGACTTGTTACTTCACGGAACGAAGCAGATACGCCTATTTCCCAGCTTGTTTTGAACAGAAAAATGCATAAACATCCCTGAAATATTTAAATATTTTTTCTGTTGCACTCGCCGACCAATACTCATCAAAAATCATGAATTTTGCCATTTTTGGGCATGCTAAGGTGCCTAATTTTTCACGGAAGACTTGTTACTTCACGGAACGAAGCAGATACGCCTATTTCCCAGCTTGTTTTGAACAGAAAAATGCATAAACATCCCTGAAATATTTAAATATTTTTTCTGTTGCACTCGCCGACCAATACTTATCAAAAATCATGAATTTTGCCATTTTTGGCATGCTAAGTGCCTAATTTTTCACGGAAGACTTGTTACTTCACGGAACGAAGCAGATACGCCTATTTCCCAGCTTGTTTTGAACAGAAAAATGCATAAACATCCCTGAAATATTTAAATATTTTTTCTGTTGCATTCGCCGACCAATACTTATCAAAAATCATGAATTTCGCCATTTTTGGCACTCTAAAAGCCTAATTTCTCACGAAATACTTGTTACTTCACGAAACCAAGCAGATACGTCTTTTTCCCAGCTTCTTTTGAACAAAAAAATGTATAAACATCCCTGAAATGTTCAAATTTTTTTTCTGTTGCACTCGCCGACCAATACTTATCAAAAATCATGAATTTTGCCATTTTTGGCACTCTAAAAGCCCCATTTTCTCACGGAATACTTGTTACTTCACGGAACCAAGCAGATACGGTTTTTTCACAGCTTGTTTTGAACAGAAAAATGTATAAACATCCCTGAAAGATTTAAGTATTTTTTCTGTTGCACTCGCCGACCAATACTTATCAAAAATCATGAATTTTGCCATTTTTGGCACTCGAAAAGCCCAATTCCTCACGAAATACTTGTTACTTCACGGAACCAAGCAGATACGTCTTTTTCCCAGCTTCTTTTGAACAAAAAAATGTATAAACATCCCTGAAATATTTATATTGTTTTTCTGTTGCACTCGCCGACCAATACTTATCAAAAATCATGAATTTTGCCATTTTTGGCACTCTAATTGCCCAATTTCTCACGGAATACTTGTTACTTCACGGAACCAAGCAGATACGTTTTTTTCCCAGCTTGTTTTGAACAAAAAAAATGTATAAACATACCTGAAATATTTAAATTTTTTTCTGTTGCACTCGCCGACCAATACTTATCAAAAATCATGAATTTTGCCATTTTTGGCATTCTAAGTGCCTAATTTTTCACGGAAGACTTGTTACTTCACGGAACGAAGCAGATACGCCTATTTCCCAGCTTGTTTTGAACAGAAAAATGCATAAACATCCCTGAAATATTTAAATATTTTTTCTGTTGCACTCGCCGACCAATACTTATCAAAAATCATGAATTTCGCCATTTTTGGCACTCTAAAAGCCTAATTTCTCACGAAATACTTGTTACTTCACGAAACCAAGCAGATACGTCTTTTTCCCAGCTTCTTTTGAACAAAAAAATGTATAAACATCCCTGAAATATTCAAATTTTTTTCTGTTGCACTTGCCGACCAATACTTATCAAAAATCATGAATTTTGCCATTTTTGGCACTCGAAAAGCCTAATTTCTCACGAAATACTTGTTACTTCATGAAAGCAAGCAGATACGTCTTTTTCCCAGCTTGTTTTGATCAGAAAAATGTATAAACATTCCTGAAATACTTATATTGTTTTTCTGTTGCACTCGCCGACCAATACTTTTTAAAAATCATGAATTTTGCAATTTTTGGCATTCTAAGTGCCTAATTTTTCACGGAAGACTTGTTACTTCACGGAACGAAGCAGATACGCCTATTTCCCAGCTTGTTTTGAACAGAAAAATGCATAAACATCCCTGAAATATTTAAATATTTTTTCTGTTGCACTCGCCGACCAATACTTATCAAAAATCATGAATTTCGCCATTTTTGGCACTCTAAAAGCCTAATTTCTCACGAAATACTTGTTATTTCACGAAACCAAGCAGATACGTCTTTTTCCCAGCTTCTTTTGAACAAAAAAATGTATAAACATCCCTGAAATATTCAAATTTTTTTTCTGTTGCACTCGCCGACCAATACTTATCAAAAATCATGAATTTTGCCATTTTTGGCACTCTAAAAGCCCATTTTCTCACGGAATACTTGTTACTTCACGGAACCAAGCAGATACGGTTTTTTTACACCTTGTTTTGAACAGAAAAATGTATAAACATCCCTGAAAGATTTAAATATTTTTTCTGTTGCACTCGCCGACCAATACTTATCAAAAATCATGAATTTCGCCATTATTTGGGCTCTAAGTGCCTAATTTTTCACGGAAGACTTGTTACTTCACGGAACGAAGCAGATACGCCTATTTCCCAGCTTGTTTTGAACAGAAAAATGCATAAACATCCCTGAAATATTTAAATATTTTTTCTGTTGCACTCGCCGACCAATACTTATCAAAAATCATGAATTTCGTCATTTTTGGCACTCTAAAAGCCTAATTTCTCACGAAATACTTGTTACTTCACGAAACCAAGCAAATACGTCTTTTTCCCAGCTTCTTTTGAACAAAAAAATGTATAAACATCCCTGAAATATTCAAATTTTTTTTCTGTTGCACTCGCCGACCAATACTTATCAAAAATCATGAATTCTGCCATTTTTGGCACTCGAAAAGCCTAATTTCTCACGAAATACTTGTTACTTCATGAAAGTAAGCAGATACGTTTTTTTCCCAGCTTGTTTTGAACAAAAAAAATGTAAAAATACCTGAAATATTTAAATTTTTTTCTGTTGCACTCGCCGACCAATACTTATCAAAAATCATGAATTTCGCCATTTTTGGCACTCTAAAAGCCTAATTTCTCACGAAATACTTGTTACTTCACGAAACCAAGCAGATACGTCTTTTTCCCAGCTTCTTTTGAACAAAAAAATGTATAAACATCCCTGAAATATTCAAATTTTTTTTCTGTTGCACTCGCCGACCAATACTTATCAAAAATCATGAATTTTGCCATTTTTGGCACTCTAAAAGCCCATTTTCTCACGGAATACTTGTTACTTCACGGAACCAAGCAGATACGGTTTTTTTACACCTTGTTTTGAACAGAAAAATGTATAAACATCCCTGAAAGATTTAAATATTTTTTCTGTTGCACTCGCCGACCAATACTTATCAAAAATCATGAATTTCGCCATTATTTGGGCTCTAAGTGCCTAATTTTTCACGGAAGACTTGTTACTTCACGGAACGAAGCAGATACGCCTATTTCCCAGCTTGTTTTGAACAGAAAAATGCATAAACATCCCTGAAATATTTAAATATTTTTTCTGTTGCACTCGCCGACCAATACTTATCAAAAATCATGAATTTCGCCATTTTTGGCACTCTAAAAGCCTAATTTCTCACGAAATACTTGTTAGTTCACGAAACCAAGCAAATACGTCTTTTTCCCAGCTTCTTTTGAACAAAAAAATGTATAAACATCCCTGAAATATTCAAATTTTTTTTCTGTTGCACTCGCCGACCAATACTTATCAAAAATCATGAATTCTGCCATTTTTGGCACTCGAAAAGCCTAATTTCTCACGAAATACTTGTTACTTCATGAAAGTAAGCAGATACGTCTTTTTCCCAGCTTGTTTTGATCAGAAAAATGTATAAACATCCCTGAAATACTTATATTGTTTTTCTGTTGCACTCGCCGACCAATACTTATCAAAAATCATGAATTTTTGCCATTTTTTGGCACTCGAAAAGCCCAATTTCTCACGAAATACTTGTTACTTCATGAAAGCAAGCAGATACGTCTTTTTCCCAGCTTGTTTTGATCAGAAAAATGTATAAACATCCCTGAAAGATTTAAATATTTTTGCTGTTGCACTCGCCGAACAATACTTATTAAAAATCATGAATTTTGCCATTTTTGGCACTCGAAAAGCCATTTTCTCACGGAATACTTGTTACTTCACGGAACCAAGCAGATACGTCTTTTTCCCAGCTTCTTTTGAACAAAAAAATGTATAAACATCCCTGAAATATTTATATTGTTTTTCTGTTGCACTCGCCGACCAATACTTATCAAAAATCATGAATTTTGCCCATTTTTGGCACTCTAAATGCCCAATTTCTCACGGAATACTTGTTAATTCACGGAACCAAGCAGATACGTTTTTTTCCCAGCTTGTTTTGAACAAAAAAAATGTTAAAATACCTGAAATATTTAAATTTTTTTCTGTTGCACTCGCCGACCAATACTTATCAAAAATCATGAATTTTGCCATTTTTGGCATTCTAAGTGCCTAATTTTTCACGGAAGACTTGTTACTTCACGAAATGAAGCAGATACGCCTATTTCCCAGCTTGTTTTGAACAGAAAAATGCATAAAAATCCCTGAAATATTTAAATATTTTTTCTGTTGCACTCGGCCGACCAATACTTATCAAAAATCATGAATTTCGCCATTTTTGGCACTCTAAAAGCCTAATTTCTCACGAAATACTTGTTACTTCACGAAACCAAGCAGATACGTCTTTTTCCCAGCTTCTTTTGAACAAAAAAATGTATAAACATCCCTGAAATATTCAAATTTTTTTCTGTTGCACTTGCCGACCAATACTTATCAAAAATCATGAATTTTGCCATTTTTGGCACTCGAAAAGCCCAATTTCTCACGGAATACTTGTTACTTCACGGACCAAGCAGATACGTCTTTTTTCCCAGCTTCTTTTGAACAAAAAAATGTATAAACATCCCTGAAATATTCAAATTTTTTTTCTGTTGCACTCGCCGACCAATACTTATCAAAAATCATGAATTTTGCCATTTTTGGCACTCTAAATGCCCAATTGTTCACGGAATACTTGTTACTTCACGGAACCAAGCAGATACGTTTTTTTCCGAGCTTGTTTTGAACAGAAAAAATGTATAAACATCCCTGAAATATTCAAATTTTTTTTCTGTTGCACTCGCCGACCAATACTTATCAAAAATCATGAATTTTGCCATTTTGGCAAAATTCATGATTTTTGATAAGTATTGGTCGGCGAGTGCAACAGAAAAAATATTTAAAGGAGGACTGAAGTCAGAAATTTTTATCATTTTTTCTGTATAATTTTGCGACGCTGAATTCAACTAAACTGATGAAAACTGCCAAAAATCTGTCTAAATGGCTCAAAACCGCATCAAAAACAATGCGATTGATTCTGATGGCAGAGTTTTTATTTCCCGGTGTGTACTCCTCTCGGACAATCGAGATTCACAAAACATCACTTTTTTATGGTTTTTTAATGAAAAATGCTATAATTTTGAAACATTTTGCTTTAGATAACAAGTTTACTAGAAAAAATATATTTTATTGTACGAAAAAACAGTGAAAAGTGATGTTTTGAGAATCTCGATTGTCCGAGAGGAGTACACAGCGGGAAATAAAAACTCTGCCATCAGAATCAATCGCATTGTTTTTTGATGCGGTTTTGAGCCATTTAGACAGATTTTTGGCAGTTTTTATCAGTTTAGTTGAACTCAGCGTCGCAAAATTATACAGAAAAAATGATACAAATTTCTGACTTCAGTCCTCCTTTAAATATTTCAGGGATGTTAATACATTTTTTTTGTTCAAAACAAGCTGGGAAATAGGCGTATCTGCTTCGTTCCGCGAAGAGTAACAAGTCTTCCGTGAAAATTACCAATACTTATCAAAAATCATGAATTTTGCCATTTTTGGCACTCTAAGTGCCTAATTTTTCACGGAAGACTTGTTACTTCACGGAACGAAGCAGATACGCCTATTTCCCAGCTTGTTTCGAACAGAAAAATGCATAAACATCCCTGAAATATTTAAATATTTTTTCTGTTGCACTCGCCGACCAATACTTATCAAAAATCATGAATTTCGCCATTTTTGGCACTCTAAAAGCCTAATTTCTCACGAAATACTTGTTACTTCACGAAACCAAGCAGATACGTCTTTTTCCCAGCTTCTTTTGAACAAAAAAAATGTATAAACATCCCTGAAATACTTATATTGTTTTTCTGTTGCACTCGCCGACCAATACTTATCAAAAATCATGAATTTTGCCATTTTTGGCACTCGAAAAGCCCAATTTCTCACGAAATACTTGTTACTTCATGAAAGCAAGCAGATACGTCTTTTTCCCAGCTTGTTTTGATCAGAAAAATGTTATAAACATCCCTGAAAGATTTAAATATTTTTGCTGTTGCACTCGCCGAACAATACTTATTAAAAATCATGAATTTTGCCATTTTTGGCACCCGAAAAGCCCATTTTCTCACGGAATACTTGTTACTTCACGGAACCAAGCAGATACGTCTTTTTCCCAGCTTCTTTTGAACAAAAAAATGTATAAACATCCCTGAAATATTTATATTGTTTTTCTGTTGCACTCGCCGACCAATACTTATCAAAAATCATGAATTCTGCCATTTTCGGCACTCGAAAAGCCTAATTTCTCACGAAATACTTGTTACTTCATGAAAGCAAGCAGATACGTTTTTTTTCCCAGCTTGTTTTGAACAAAAAAAATGTATAAACATACCTGAAACATTTAAATTTTTTTCTGTTGCACTCGCCGACCAATACTTATCAAAAATCATGAATTTTGCCATTTTTGGCATTCTAAATGCCTAATTTTTCACGGAAGACTTTGTTACTTCACGGAACGAAGCAGATACGCCTATTTCCCAGCTTGTTTTGAACAGAAAAATGCATAAACATCCCTGAAATATTTAAATATTTTTTCTGTTGCACTCGCCGACCAATACTTATCAAAAATCATGAATTTCGCCATTTTTGGCACTCTAAAAGCCTAATTTCTCACGAAATACTTGTTACTTCACGAAACCAAGCAGATACGTCTTTTTCCCAGCTTCTTTTGAACAAAAAATTGTATAAACATCCCTGAAATATTCAAATTTTTTTCTGTTGCACTTGCCGACCAATACTTATCAAAAATCATGAATTTTGCCATTTTTGGCACTCGAAAAGCCTAATTTCTCACGAAATACTTGTTACTTCATGAAAGCAAGCAGATACGTCTTTTTCCCAGCTTGTTTTGATCAGAAAAATGTATAAACATCCCTGAAATACTTATATTGTTTTTCTGTTGCACTCGCCGACCAATACTTTTTAAAAATCATGAATTTTGCCATTTTTGGCACTCGAAAAGCCCAATTTTTTACGGAATACTTGTTACTTCACGGAACCAAGCAGATACGTCTTTTTCCCAGCGTGTTTCGAACAAAAAAATGTATAAACATCCCTGAAATATTCAAATTTTTTTTCTGTTGCACTCGCCGACCAATACTTATCAAAAATCATGAATTTTGCCATTTTTAGCCCTCTAAATGCCCAATTTCTCACGGAATACTTGTTACTTCACGAAACCAAGCAGATACGTCTTTTTCCCAGTTTGTTTTAAACAGAAAAATGTATAAACATCCCTGAAATATTTAAATATTTTTTCTGTTGCACTCGCCGACCAATACTTATCAAAAATCATGAATTTTGCCATTTTTGGCATTCTAAATGCCTAATTTTTTTACGGAAGACTTGTTACTTCACGGAACGAAGCAGATACGCCTATTTCCCAGCTTGTTTTAAACAAAATAATGTATTAACATCCCTGAAATAGTCAGATACGTACTCTAGCTCACAGCAGCGCTAGCAAACTAGAGACGCACTGAATCACCTATTATCACCAACTAGCTTCGCCTCACCAGTGATAACGGTGATTTATTACGTACAAGTACGTGTTTTTATCTGAAAATCCAGAAACAAACCTCAACGAACGCAGCGACGTTCACTGAAAACGACGAGAACACAACGATGATAAACAACGACGAATTCGAAAGGAAAAGTTCAGAATAATACAAGCAATTTCTTATTTTACTCAAAATTTATTGAATTTTAACCAAGAAATCAATTTGAGCTAGAAATCACCAGGAAAACACAATTACTCGTAATAGCACACCCGTGCTCTTACAAAAAACACTAAAAAACCTATACGAATCTTAAGAAACCTATAAAAATCTACCAAGATCTAAAAGACCAATTTATGCCGACACAACTAATCACTTTTTTTACTAAAAAAAAACACCAGGAGCGTGAACGCGCACCTCCCGGTTCGCCACCCACGACGAAAACTCTTGCGAAAACTGACCGAAAATTCCCTTTCAAACGCGTTGGCGAACGCCTTTCGCGCGCGAGAGAGAGAGTGCGAGACGCAGACAAACGAGACGATTGCTTGCAAATTACACTAGAATTGGGGACTTTTTGAAGTAAAAAAGCAATAGAAAAAGATAAAAACGGGTAGCACCCGACAACGGAACCAAGCAGATACGTTTTTTTCTCAGCTTGTTTTGAACAAAAAAATGTATAAACATCCCCGAAATATTTAAATTTTTTTTCTGTTGCACTCGCCGACCAATACTTATCAAAAATCATGAATTTTCCCATTTTTGGCACTCTAAATGCCCAATTTTTCACGGAATACTTGTTACTTCACGGAACCAAGCAGATACGTTTTTTTCCCAGCTTTTTTTGAACAAAAAAATGTATAAACATCCCTGAAATATTCGAATTTTTTTTCTGTTGCACTCGCCGACCAATACTTATCGAAATCATGAATTTTGCCATTTTTGGCACTCTATAAGCCTAATTTCTCACGGAATATTTGGTACTTCATGAAAGCAAGCAGATACGTCTTTTTCCCAGCTTGTTTTGAACAAAAAAAAATGTAAATACATCCCTAAAATATTTAAATATTTTTTCTGTTGCACTTGCCGACCAATACTTTTAAAAATCATGAATTTTGCCATTTTTGGCACTCTAAAAGCCCAATTTCTCACGGAATACTTGGTACTTCATGAAAGCAAGCAGATACGTTTTTTTCCCAGCTTGTTTTGAACAAAAAAATGTATAAACATCCCTGAAATATTTATATTGTTTTTCTGTTGCACTCGCCGACCAATACTTTCAAAAAATCATGAATTTAGCCATTTTTGGCACTCTAAATGCCCAATTTTTCACGGAATACTTGTTACTTCACGGAACCGAGCAGATACGTTTTTTTCCCAGCTTGTTTTGAACAAAAAAATGTATAAACATTCCTGAAATATTTAAATATTTTTTCTGTTGCACTCGCCGATCAATACTTATCAAAAATCATGAATTTCGCCATTTTCGGCACTCTAAAAGCCCAATTTCTCACGAAATACTTGGTACTTCATGAAAGCAAGCAGATACGTTTTTTTCCCAGCTTGTTTTCAACAAAAAAATGTATAAACATCCCTGAAATATTTATATTGTTTTTCTGTTGCACTCGCCGACCAATACTCATCAAAAATCATGAATTTCGCCATTTTTTGGACTCTAAATGCCCAATTTTTCACGGAATACTTGTTACTTCACGGAACCGAGCAGATACGTTTTTTTCCCAGCTTGTTTTGAACAAAAAAATGTATAAACATTCCTGAAATAATTAAATATTTTTTCTGTTGCACTCGCCGATCAATACTTATCAAAAATCATGAATTTCGCCATTTTCGGCACTCTAAAAGCCCAATTTCTCACGAAATACTTGGTACTTCATGAAAGCAAGCAAATACGTTTTTTTCCCAGCTTGTTTTGAACAAAAAAATGTATAAACATCCCTGAAATATTTATATTGTTTTTCTGTTGCACTCGCCGACCAATACTCATCAAAAATCATGAATTTCGCCATTTTTTGGACTCTAAATGCCCAATTTCACACGGAATACTTGTTACTTCACGGAACCAAGCAGATACGTTTTTTTCTCAGCTTGTTTTGAACAAAAAAATGTATAAACATCCCCGAAATATTTAAATTTTTTTTCTGTTGCACTCGCCGACCAATACTTATCAAAAATCATGAATTTTCCCATTTTTGGCACTCTAAATGCCCAATTTTTCAAGGAATACTTGTTACTTCACGGAACCGAGCAGATACGTTTTTTTCCCAGCTTTTTTTGAACAAAAAAATGTATAAACATCCCCGAAATATTTAAATTTTTTTTCTGTTGCACTCGCCGACCAATACTTATCAAAAATCATGAATTTTCCCATTTTTTGGACTCTAAATGCCCAATTTCACACGGAATATTTGTTACTTCACGGAACCGAGCAGATACGTTTTTTTCCCAGCTTTTTTTGAACAAAAAAATGTATAAACATCCCTGAAATATTCGAATTTTTTTTCTGTTGCACTCGCCGACCAATACTTATCGAAATCATGAATTTTGCCATTTTTGGCACTCTATAAGCCTAATTTCTCACGGAATATTTGGTACTTCATGAAAGCAAGCAGATACGTCTTTTTCCCAGCTTGTTTTGAACAAAAAAAATGTAAATACATCCCTAAAATATTTAAATATTTTTTCTGTTGCACTTGCCGACCAATACTTTTAAAAATCATGAATTTTGCCATTTTTGGCACTCTAAAAGCCCAATTTCTCACGGAATACTTGGTACTTCATGAAAGCAAGCAGATACGTTTTTTTTCCCAGCTTGTTTTGAACAAAAAAATGTATAAACATCCCTGAAATATTTATATTGTTTTTCTGTTGCACTCGCCGACCAATACTTTTAAAAAATCATGAATTTAGCCATTTTTGGCACTCTAAATGCCCAATTTTTCACTGAATACTTGTTACTTCACGGAACCGAGCAGATACGTTTTTTTCCAGCTTGTTTTGAACAAAAAAATGTATAAACATTCCTGAAATACTTAAATATTTTTTCTGTTGCACTCGCCGATCAATACTTATCAAAAATCATGAATTTTCCCATTTTTGGCACTCTAAATGCCCAATTTTTCACGGAATACTTGTTACTTCATGAAAGCAAGCAGATACGTTTTTTTCCCAGCTTGTTTTGAACAAAAAAATGTATAAACATCCCTGAAATATTTATATTGTTTTTCTGTTGCACTCGCCGACCAATACTTTTAAAAAATCATGAATTTAGCCATTTTTGGCACTCTAAATGCCCAATTTTTCACGGAATACTTGTTACTTCACGGAACCGAGCAGATACGTTTTTTTTCCCAGCTTGTTTTGAACAAAAAAATGTATAAACATTCCTGAAATAATTAAATATTTTTTCTGTTGCACTCGCCGATCAATACTTATCAAAAATCATGAATTTCGCCATTTTCGGCACTCTAAAAGCCCAATTTCTCACGAAATACTTGGTACTTCATGAAAGCAAGCAGATACGTTTTTTTCCCAGCTTGTTTTGAACAAAAAAATGTATAAACATCCCTGAAATATTTATATTGTTTTTCTGTTGCACTCGCCGACCAATACTCATCAAAAATCATGAATTTCGCCATTTTTTGGACTCTAAATGCCCAATTTCACACGGAATACTTGTTACTTCACGGAACCAAGCAGATACGTTTTTTTCTCAGCTTGTTTTGAACAAAAAAATGTATAAACATCCCCGAAATATTTAAATTTTTTTTCTGTTGCACTCGCCGACCAATACTTATCAAAAATCATGAATTTTCCCATTTTTGGCACTCTAAATGCCCAATTTTTCAAGGAATACTTGTTACTTCACGGAACCGAGCAGATACGTTTTTTTCCCAGCTTTTTTTGAACAAAAAAATGTATAAACATCCCTGAAATATTCAAATTTTTTTTCTGTTGCACTCGCCGACCAATACTCATCAAAAATCATGAATTTCGCCATTTTTTGGACTCTAAATGCCCAATTTCACACGGAATATTTGTTACTTCACGGAACCGAGCAGATACGTTTTTTTCCCAGCTTTTTTTGAACAAAAAAATGTATTAACATCCCTGAAATATTTATATTGTTTTTCTGTTGCACTCGCCGATCAATACTTATCAAAAATCATGAATTTCGCCATTTTCGGCACTCTAAAAGCCCATTTCTCACGAAATACTTGTACTTCATGAAAGCAAGCAGATACGTTTTTTTCCCAGCTTGTTTTTGAACAAAAAAATGTATAAACATCCCTGAAATATTTATATTGTTTTTCTGTTGCACTCGCCGACCAATACTTTTAAAAAATCATGAATTTAGCCATTTTTGGCACTCTAAATGCCCAATTTTTCACGGAATACTTGTTACTTCACGGAACCGAGCAGATACGTTTTTTTCCCAGCTTGTTTTGAACAAAAAAATGTATAAACATTCCTGAAATAATTAAATATTTTTTCTGTTGCACTCGCCGATCAATACTTATCAAAAATCATGAATTTCGCCATTTTCGGCACTCTAAAAGCCCAATTTCTCACGAAATACTTGGTACTTCATGAAAGCAAGCAGATACGTTTTTTTCCCAGCTTGTTTTGAACAAAAAAATGTATAAACATCCCTGAAATATTTATATTGTTTTTCTGTTGCACTCGCCGACCAATACTCATCAAAAATCATGAATTTCGCCATTTTTTTGGACTCTAAATGCCCAATTTCACACGGAATACTTGTTACTTCACGGAACCAAGCAGATAAGTTTTTTTCTCAGCTTGTTTTGAACAAAAAAATGTATAAACATCCCCGAAATATTTAAATTTTTTTTCTGTTGCACTCGCCGACCAATACTTATCAAAAATCACGAATTTTCCCATTTTTGGCACTCTAAATGCCCAATTTTTCACGGAATACTTGTTACTTCACGGAACCGAGCAGATACGTTTTTTTCCCAGCTTTTTTTGAACAAAAAAATGTATAAACATTCCTGAAATATTTAAATATTTTTTCTGTTGCACTCGTCGATCAATACTTATCAAAAAATCATGAATTTCGCCATTTTCGGCACTCTAAAAGCCCAATTTCTCACGAAATACTTGGTACTTCATGAAAGCAAGCAGATACGTTTTTTTCCCAGCTTGTTTTGAACAAAAAAATGTATAAACATCCCTGAAATATTTATATTGTTTTTCTGTTGCACTCGCCGACCAATACTCATCAAAAATCATGAATTTCGCCATTTTTTGGACTCTAAATGCCCAATTTCACACGGAATACTTGTTACTTCACGAAACCAAGCAGATACGTTTTTTCTCAGCTTGTTTTGAACAAAAAAACGTATAAACATTCCTGAAATATTTAAATATTTTTTCTGTTGCACTCCCGATCAATACTCATCAAAAATCATGAATTTCGCCATTTTCGGCACTCTAAAAGCCCAATTTCTCACGAAATACTTGTTACTTCACGGAATCAAGCAGATACGTTATTTTCCCAGCTTGTTTTGAACAAAAAAATGTATAAACATCCCTGAAATATTCAAAATTTTGTTCTGTTGCACTCGCCGACCAATACTTATCAAAAATCATGAATTTTGCCAGTTTTTGGACTCTAAATGCCCAAGTTCACACGGAATACTTGTTACTTCACGGAACCAAGCAGATACGTTTTTTTCCCAGCTTGTTTTGAACAAAAATATGCATAAACATCCCTGAAATATTCAAATTTTTTTTCTGTTGCACTCGCCGACCAATACTTATCAAAAATCATGAATTTTCCCATTTTTGGCACTCTAAATGCCCAATTTTTCACGGAATACTTGTTACTTCACGGAATCGAGCAGATACGTTTTTTTCCCAGCTTGTTTTGAACAAAAAAAATGTATAAACATTCCTGAAATATATAAATATTTTTTCTGTTGCACTCGCCGATCAATACTTATCAAAAATCATGAATTTCGCCATTTTCGGCACTCTAAAAGCCCAATTTCTCACGAAATACTTGGTACTTCATGAAAGCAAGCAGATACGTTTTTTTCCCAGCTTGTTTTGAACAAAAAAATGTATAAACATCCCTGAAATATTTATATTGTTTTTCTGTTGCACTCGCCGACCAATACTCATCAAAAATCATGAATTTCGCCATTTTTGGCACTCTAAATGCCCAATTTTTCACGGAATACTTGTTACTTCACGGAACCGAGCAGATACGTTTTTTTCCCAGCTTTTTTTGAACAAAAAAATGTATAAACATCCCTGAAATATTCAAATTTTTTTTCTGTTGCACTCGCCGACCAATACTTATCGAAATCATGAATTTTGCCATTTTTGGCACTCTATAAGCCTAATTTCTCACGGAATATTTGGTACTTCATGAAAGCAAGCAGATACGTCTTTTTCCCAGCTTGTTTTGAACAAAAAAAATGTAAATACATCCCTAAAATATTTAAATATTTTTTCTGTTGCACTTGCCGACCAATACTTTTAAAAATCATGAATTTTGCCATTTTTGGCACTCTAAAAGCCCAATTTCTCACGGAATACTTGGTACTTCATGAAAGCAAGCAGATACGTTATTTTCCCAGCTTTTTTTGAACAAAAAAATGTATAAACATCCCTGAAATATTCAAATTTTTTTTCTGTTGCACTCGCCGACCAATACTTATCAAAATCATGAATTTTGCCATTTTTGGCACTCTATAAGCCTAATTTCTCACGGAATATTTGGTACTTCATGAAAGCAAGCAGATACGTCTTTTTCCCAGCTTGTTTTGAACAAAAAAAATGTAAATACATCCCTAAAATATTCAAAATTTTGTTCTGTTGCACTCGCCGACCAATACTCATCAAAAATCATGAATTTTGCCATTTTTTGGACTTTAAATGCCCAATTTCACACGGAATACTTGTTACTTCACGGAACCAAGCAGATACGTTTTTTTCCCAGCTTGTTTTGAACGAAAATATGCATAAACATCCCTGAAATATTCAAATTTTTTTTCTGTTGCACTCGCCGACCAATACTTATCAAAAATCATGAATTTTCCCATTTTTGGCACTCTAAATGCCCAATTTCTCACGAAATACTTGGTACTTCATGAATGCAAGCAGATACGTTTTTTTCCCAGCTTGTTTTGAACAAAAATATGCATAAACATCCCTGAAATATTTATATTGTTTTTCTGTTGCACTCGCCGACCAATACTCATCAAAAATCATGAATTTTCCCATTTTTGGCACTCTAAATGCCCAATTTTTCACGGAATACTTGTTACTTCACGGAACCGAGCAGATACGTTTTTTTCCCAGCTTGTTTTGAACAAAAAAATGTATGAACATTCCTGAAATATTTAAATATTTTTTCTGTTGCACTCGCCAATCAATACTTATCAAAAATCATGAATTTCGCCATTTTCGGCACTCTAAAAGCCCAATTTCTCACGAAATACTTGTTACTTCACGGAATCGAGCAGATACGTCTTTTTCCCAGCTTGTTTTGAACAAAAATATGCATAAACATCCCTGAAATATTCAAATTTTTTTCTGTTGCACTCGCCGACCAATACTCATCAAAAATCATGAATTTCGCCATTTTTTGGACTCTAAATGCCCAATTTCACACGGAATACTTGTTACTTCACGAAACCAAGCAGATACGTTTTTTTCTCAGCTTGTTTTGAACAAAAAAATGTATAAACATCCCTGAAATATTTAAATTTTTTTCTGTTGCACTCGCCGACCAATACTCATCAAAAATCATGAATTTCGCCATTATTGGCACTCTAAAAGCCCAATTTCTCACGGAATACTTGGTACTTCATGAAAGCAAGCAGATACGTTTTTTTCCCAGCTTGTTTTGAACAAAAAAATGTATAAACATCCCTGAAATATTTATATTGTTTTTCTGTTGCACTCGCCGATCAATACTTTAAAAAAATCATGAATTTAGCCATTTTTGGCACTCTAAATGCCCAATTTTTCACGGAATACTTGTTACTTCACGGAACCAAGCAGATACGTTATTTTCTCAGCTTGTTTTGAACAAAAAAATGTATAAACATTCCTGAAATATTTAAATATTTTTTCTGTTGCACTCGCCGATCAATACTTATCAAAAATCATGAATTTCGCCATTTTCGGCACTCTAAAAGCCCAATTTCTCACGAAATACTTGTTACTTCACGGAATCGAGCAGATACGTCTTTTTCCCAGCTTGTTTTGAACAAAAATATGCATAAACATCCCTGAAATATTCAAATTTTTTTCTGTTGCACTCGCCGACCAATACTCATCAAAAATCATGAATTTCGCCATTTTTTGGACTCTAAATGCCCAATTTCACACGGAATACTTGTTACTTCACGAAACCAAGCAGATACGTTTTTTTCTCAGCTTGTTTTGAACAAAAAAATGTATAAACATCCCTGAAATATTTAAATTTTTTTCTGTTGCACTCGCCGACCAATACTCATCAAAAATCATGAATTTCGCCATTATTGGCACTCTAAAAGCCCAATTTCTCACGGAATACTTGGTACTTCATGAAAGCAAGCAGATACGTTTTTTTCCCAGCTTGTTTTGAACAAAAAAATGTATAAACATCCCTGAAATATTTATATTGTTTTTCTGTTGCACTCGCCGATCAATACTTTAAAAAAATCATGAATTTAGCCATTTTTGGCACTCTAAATGCCCAATTTTTCACGGAATACTTGTTACTTCACGGAACCAAGCAGATACGTTATTTTCTCAGCTTGTTTTGAACAAAAAAATGTATAAACATTCCTGAAATATTTAAATATTTTTTCTGTTGCACTCGCCGATCAATACTTATCAAAAATCATGAATTTCGCCATTTTCGGCACTCTAAAAGCCCAATTTCTCACGAAATACTTGTTACTTCACGGAATCAAGCAGATACGTCTTTTTCCCAGCTTGTTTTGAACAAAAAAATGTATAAACCTCCCTGAAATATTCAAAATTTTTTTCTGTTGCACTCGCCGACCAATACTCATCAAAAATCATGAATTTCGCCATTTTTTGGACTCTAAATGCCCAATTTCACACGGAATACTTGGTACTTCATGAAAGCAAGCAGATACGTTTTTTTCCCAGCTTGTTTTGAACAAAAAAATGTATTAACATCCCTGAAATATTCAAATTTTTTTTCTGTTACACTCGCCGACCAATACTTATCAAAATCATGAATTTTGCCATTTTTGGCACTCTAAAAGCCCAATTTCTCACGGAATACTTAGTACTTCATGAAAGCAAGCAGATACGTTATTTTCTCAGCTTGTTTTGAACAAAAAAATGTATAAACATTCCTGAAATATTTAAATATTTTTTCTGTTGCACTCGCCGATCAATACTTATCAAAAATCATGAATTTCGCCATTTTCGGCACTCTAAAAGCCCAATTTCTCACGAAATACTTGTTACTTCACGGAATCAAGCAGATACGTCTTTTTCCCAGCTTGTTTTGAACAAAAAAATGTATAAACATCCCTGAAATATTCAAAATTTTTTTCTGTTGCACTCGCCGACCAATACTCATCAAAAATCATGAATTTCGCCATTTTTTGGACTCAAAATGCCCAATTTCACACGGAATACTTGTTACTTCACGGAACCAAGCAGATACGTTTTTTTCTCAGCTTGTTTTGAACAAAAAAATGTATAAACATCCCTGAAATATTTAAATTTTTTTCTGTTGCACTCGCCGACCAATACTCATCAAAAATCATGAATTTCGCCATTTTTTGGACTCTAAATGCCCAATTTCACACGGAATACTTGGTACTTCATGAAAGCAAGCAGATACGTCTTTTTCCCAGCTTGTTTTGAACAAAAAAATGTAAATACATCCCTAAAATATTTAAATATTTTTTCTGTTGCACTTGCCGACCAATACTTTTAAAAATCATGAATTTTGCCATTATTGGCACTCTAAAAGCCCAATTTCTCACGGAATACTTGGTACTTCATGAAAGCAAGCAGATACGTTTTTTTCCCAGCTTGTTTTGAACAAAAAAATGTATAAACATCCCTGAAATATTTATATTGTTTTTCTGTTGCACTCGCCGACCAATACTCATCAAAAATCATGAATTTCGCCATTTTTTGGACTCAAAATGCCCAATTTCACACGGAATACTTGTTACTTCACGGAACCAAGCAGATACGTTTTTTTCTCAGCTTGTTTTGAACAAAAAAATGTATAAACATCCCTGAAATATTTAAATTTTTTTCTGTTGCACTCGCCGACCAATACTCATCAAAAATCATGAATTTCGCCATTTTTTGGACTCTAAATGCCCAATTTCACACGGAATACTTGGTACTTCATGAAAGCAAGCAGATACGTCTTTTTCCCAGCTTGTTTTGAACAAAAAAATGTAAATACATCCCTAAAATATTTAAATATTTTTTCTGTTGCACTTGCCGACCAATACTTTTAAAAATCATGAATTTTGCCATTATTGGCACTCTAAAAGCCCAATTTCTCACGGAATACTTGGTACTTCATGAAAGCAAGCAGATACGTTTTTTTCCCAGCTTGTTTTGAACAAAAAAATGTATAAACATCCCTGAAATATTTATATTGTTTTTCTGTTGCACTCGCCGACCAATACTTTAAAAAAATCATGAATTTAGCCATTTTTGGCACTCTAAATGCCCAATTTTTCACGGAATACTTGTTACTTCACGGAACCAAGCAGATACGTTATTTTCTCAGCTTGTTTTGAACAAAAAAATGTATAAACATTCCTGAAATATATAAATATTTTTTCTGTTGCACTCGCCGATCAATACTTATCAAAAATCATGAATTTCGCCATTTTCGGCACTCTAAAAGCCCAATTTCTCACGAAATACTTGTTACTTCACGGAATCAAGCAGATACGTCTTTTTCCCAGCTTGTTTTGAACAAAAAAATGTATAAACCTCCCTGAAATATTCAAAATTTTTTTCTGTTGCACTCGCCGACCAATACTTATCAAAAATCATGAATTTCGCCATTTTTTGGACTCAAAATGCCCAATTTCACACGGAATACTTGTTACTTCACGGAACCAAGCAGATACGTTTTTTTCTCAGCTTGTTTTGAACAAAAAAATGTATAAACATTCCTAAAATATTCAAAATTTTTTTCTGTTGCACTCGCCGACCAATACTTATCAAAAATCATGAATTTCGCCATTTTTTGGACTCAAAATGCCCAATTTCACACGGAATACTTGTTACTTCACGGAACCAAGCAGATACGTTTTTTTCTCAGCTTGTTTTGAACAAAAAAATGTATAAACATCCCTGAAATATTTAAATTTTTTTCTGTTGCACTCGCCGACCAATACTTATCAAAATCATGAATTTTGCCATTTTTGGCACTCTAAAAGCCCAATTTCTCACGGAATACTTAGTACTTCATGAAAGCAAGCAGATACGTTTTTTTCCCAGCTTGTTTTGAACAAAAAAATGTATTAACATCCCTGAAATATTCAAATTTTTTTTCTGTTACACTCGCCGACCAATACTTATCAAAATCATGAATTTTGCCATTTCTGGCACTCTAAAAGCCCAATTTCTCACGGAATACTTGGTACTGCATGAAAGCAAGCAGATACGTCTTTTTCCCAGCTTGTTTTGAACAAAAAATGTATAAACATCCCTGAAATATTTATATTGTTTTTCTGTTGCACTCGCCGACCAATACTTATCAAAAATCATAAATTTTGCCATTTTTGGCACTCTAAATGCCCAATTTTTTACGGAATACTTGTTACTTCACGGAACCAAGCAGATACGTTTTTTTCCCAGCTTGTTTTGAACAAAAAAATGTATTAACAGCCCTGAAATATTCAAATTTTTTTTCTGTTACACTCGCCGACCAATACTTTTCAAAATCATAAATTTTGCCATTTTTGGCACTCTAAATGCCCAATTTTTCACGGAATACTTGTTACTTCACGGAACCGAGCAGATACGTTTTTTTCTCAGCTTGTTTTGAACAAAAAAATGTATAAACATCCCTGAAATATTCAAATATTTTTTCTGTTGCACTCGCCGATTAATACTTATCAAAAATCATGAATTTCGCCATTTTTGGCACTCTAAAAGCCCAATTCCTCACGAAATATTTGTTACTTTACGGAAGCAAGCAGATACGTCTTTTTCTCAGCTTGTTTTGAACAAAAAAATGTATAAACATCCCTGAAATATTTATATTGTATTTCTGTTGCACTCGCCGACCAATACTTATCAAAAATAAGGATTTCAGCCATTTTCGGCACTCTAAAAGCCCAATTTCTCACGGAATACTTGTTACTTCACAAAACGAAGCAGATACGTTTATTTCCCAGCTTGTTTTGAACAGAAAAGGGACTTAATACATTTTTTTGTTCAAAACAAGGTGGGAAATAAGCGTATTTGCTTGGTTCTGTGAAGTAACAAGCATTTCGTGAGAAATTGGGCATTAGGAGTCCAAAAAATGGCGAAATTCATGATTTTTGGTAAGTATTGGTCGGTGAGTGCAACAGAAAAAAAATTTAAATATCTCAGGGATGTTGATACATTTTTTGTTCAAAACAAGCTGGAAAATAAGCGTATCTGCTTGGTTCCGTGAAGTAACAAGTATTTCGTGAGAAATTGGGCATTTAGAGTCTAAAAAATGGCGGAATTCATGATTTTTGGTAAGTATTGGTCGGTGAGTGCAACAGAAAAACAATTTTAATATCTCAAAGGACTTAATACATTTTTTTGTTCAAAACAAGCTGGGAAATAAGCGTATCTGCTTGGTTCCGTGAAGTAACAAGCATTTTGTGAGAAATTGGGCATTTAGAGTCTAAAAAATGGCGGAATTCATGATTTTTGGTAAGTATTGGTCGGTGAGTGCAACAGAAAAAAAATTTAAATATCTCAGGGATGTTGATACATTTTTTTGTTCAAAACAAGCTGGGAATTAAGCGTATCTGCTTGGTTCCGTGAAGTAACAAGTATTTCGTGAGAAATTGGGCATTTATAGTCCGAAAAAAGGCGAAATTCATGACTTTTGATAAGTATTGGTCGGTGAGTGCAACAGAAAAAGAATTTTAATAGCTCAAGGGACTGAATACATTTTTTTGTTCAAAACAAGCTGGGAAAAAGACGTATCTGCTTGGTTCGGTGAAGTAACCAGTATTTTGTGAGAAATTGGGCATTTAGAGTCCAAAAAATAGCGAAATTCATGACTGTTTTCCTCGTAACCGTGATTTTTCGAGTGATTCGACTACTTCGGGGAAAATGACAAAACTAACAACAAACATTGAGAATTTCCGGCGAGAAGAAAAACTTTTGAAATTAGGCTTGTCTTATATCAAAACTGGAACATGTATCCCGAGAAGATTTTGGTTTTTTTTCCTAACATTTTTCCAGATGCAAGATCCTATCAATTTATTGAGAAAAATCATGAAGTTGGATGGAATACAATCTTTGCCAGTGACATTGAAAAAGCTATCGAAGAGCTTGGAGAATTCACTAATGTTGAATTGATAACCTATTTTTTTACAGTATTTTTTTAATATCAGGAAATAAATTAGAATTGTATCAGATGGAAGGTGTTAATGTTCTTAAAGCAAACTTCATGAGAGGAAGCCAATTCTGAGAACAGATAGCTCTGAAATTCTTCTAATGCTAGAATTATTTTACAATTTCGCTCTTTTATTCTTCATCAGAAGCGAACATGTTTTTTTTCAATTTCTTTAAGTTTATTGAATAAAGAAATAGGTTGAGTATACACTAAAGTTTATATTTTTAAGATTGACAGCGACGAGCTTGTTGATTGCATTGTTGGCTGAGTGTTGAATGCAGATCTCATATGCATTTTCATCGATGATTTTCACAGTGGTGAACTGAAAAAAATTATTAAAAATTGATCTTTAATTTTGAAATTCTAACAATTATGACCCAAAGACATATGGAAACTTACTTGGTATTAAGGCGGCAAATCAAATTTCATTTTTAGAGCTGTATACATCACTGGTCCTTGTCCAAACTCCAATTACGCCTTACTATGAAAGTAGTTCACGTCTTGATAAAGCAAAAAACAAATCGTCTTCTTACTACGAAGATACTGTCATCGCTCAATCTCCTTCTTTTCTTCTTCAGATGCTACCTTTTTGAGCTGGTTGAAGAAATCATCTCGAGCATTTGTCCTCGTCCAAAAATAATCAGGGAAAATCCAGCCTTCATAATAGACGATCCACTTCTCTCCTTGTCCTTTCGTATTCTGGAAGGCCACTTGCAATGGTCATATCTTGGTGCCATCGTTCCCACGAGCTTCATCAACACGTTGTAATTTCTTGCATGGAATCCCTGGGAATGACTTCGTTTTTTCCAATTCCAGAGATCCATGTTGTTGAGCCAAAATTGTTCCTGCGGGGAGCTTGATCTTCGTTAAGCAGCAACAGGAACAACGATTCTGAAAAAAGAGAATTATTTGTTCAGAGGTTAGGGATGTTCGCTGAAACATGTAGAATTCTCCCACAAAAATTTGAAAAAAAAAATCTACCTACTTTCCTCCTCTGAACTGTGCCTCTTCCTCTTTTGTCTCCTCTCGATATTTGAATGACTCGTAATATTTCTCCATTCTATTGAGCTTTCGGTAAAGGGAATCTTTTGCGGTACACTTTTGATCTCGTCAACTGAAAATGAAGTAGGGAGTAAAATTGTAAATCAGGATTTCAATGATTATACGTTTTTTTTTTTTGAAAACTCACCTTATTTCACTAATCACACTTCAGATTCCTGTAGAATAATTAGTTCTCTTCTCGACTATTGCTAGTTTCCTTAGATGGTCCTTGACATCTTCTCCATCTTCTCCTTTGTTCTGCTATTGTAGGTCCTCCTTCTGGTGCTTGACTTTGCTCTGGTGGTCACCACATCTGAACCACGAAGGTTTGGATTTTAAAATTGAATAGAACTGTCCTTGAGCCATGAATAACAGGGAAGTATCGAATAGTCAGGAAAATTAAATGAGAGGCCAGTCAAAACGAGACAGCCATATGAAAATGGAATGAATTTTCTATTGAAACCTCTCACTATTTATACGCAGGTTTTGTCATCATTTGATGACAAATATGAGGCTCCACCTTTTTTTAAAATTTGTCATCCTACATTTGTCATCAATTATTACGATGTCATTTCTAATCCTTATGAAGACTATCTATCTTCACATTTATTATTATTATTATTCAACTTTGAAGATAATCTTGATATCACATATGATGACAATTATGACTCTCAATGAAAAAGGTTTTTTCTTAAGGCTTTTTCATTCCGTTTCCAAAACTATAAGAATTTCTGAAGCCGGGTTTTAATGTGTATTTCCACTCGAAATATTTTAAATTTCTGTTTTTCTTGGAACACTTTCACCAAAAAAACATGTTTTTTCAATATTTTTATTTTCATCATCATGGTTTGAAAAAAGGACAAAAAAGGTTAACAAAAAAGAAAATTATGAAATCTGATTGTTATTATTATTCTTATATTTCCTCTTTTTTCAGTTTTTTTTCAGTTTTCCTCTGCGCTGCAGCTGCTTCTGCCACCATCTCATTCTGTTGCCAAGTTGAAGATTCGGATAGATTTGGGTGGCGTTGTCATCATTTTCCGGTAAGCCATTAAAATGTTTGTAGCTCTAATTTTATCTCCATCGCTGAATTGTGGTCCAATTGCCCAAACTTATTGCTTTGGCAAGACTGCAGTTCTGAATGCCGCTCCAATTGTGTTAGTCACCAAATTGAGATTAAGACTACGAGCGGAGGGCTGGGCGAAAAAAAATATGCGCCTTTCTTCTTGATGATCGCTAACTCCTCACTTTTAATCGTCTTTGTCATCAGTACAATAGAGTTCTTTGGCAGGCTATTCAAGTTTTGAATCCACGCAATTGGCTCCGTTTCATCATTGAGTTTCTCTTGCTAAATTCGTTGAGCAGCTCCGTTCTTTTTGATTGTCCCGTAAAAAGAATCGTTTAGAAGTTCAAACGTTTCCCAATCGTACATCGTTGACGGCTTGAAAATTGATTATGTTGGCCTTGTTTGACGTTTGTCCAGAGATTCGCGAAAATATGCTCCAGGACCACAAAGTATTGGATTTTAGAATTGAATAGAACAGTTTTTGAGTCATGAATAACAGGGAAGTATTGGATAGTCAGGAAAATAAAATAAAAGGCCAGTCAAAACAAGACAGCCATAAGAAGATGAAATGAAGATTCTATAAAAACCTCTCACTATTTATACGCAGGATTTGTCATCATTCCACCCCTTTTGAAGGTTTGTTATCCTACATTTGTCATCAATTATTATGATGTTATCTTTAATCCTTCTGATGATTATCTATCTTCACATTCATTATTCTTCTTCAACTTTTATGATAATCTTGATATCACATATGATGACAATTATGACTCTCAATGAAAAATGGTGAATAAAAATGATGATTCACACTAGCAAAATGGAGTTTTAAAAAACTCGAAATCAAACAGTTTTGCAGGCTATTTCACTCCATTTCCAAGATGATAAGTATTTTTGCAGCCGGATTTCACTGTGTATTTCCACTCGAAATGTGTTGAATTTCTTTTTTTTGAGCACCTTTTCCAAAAAAAAATTTTCTATTCTATTATAATCTTTGTTATTATCAGGGATTGAAAAAAGAAAAACAAAAAACCAAATGATATAATCAGAAAAGCTCAAAATAGCTTCAAAACTCCGTCTCGCAGGAGCTCAAGTCCAAATTTACATAAGATTTCAATTTTCATGACTCAAACACCATGGTTCGAATAAATATAATTCAGTTTCCAATCGATTTGATTTAGAGAATGGGTTATGTGAAACATATACACAAAACATTGAGAATATATCTAACAAGCCAAATTTGGGAAAAGGTGAATTAAGATTTCAAAAAAGCGTGATTTTAGTTATTTTGTGAAAACCTTCTTGAAAATGAATCTCATCTTTACTATTATTACTGGACAGATTCTGTGTGTGTGTTTGTTTGTCCGGTATCATAGCGCAGTTCCTATTGAACCGATTTCAATAATTTTTACACCAATCGATAGGGTCCGTGTCTGAGATAATGCCCGTCTTTTCTGTTTTCGGATTGGAGCTCTGAGAAGCTCTGTACTATCTATGCACATAATCGAAATAGCGTGTCCCAGCGTCTTCCCGGGAGGCAAGAGAGAGGTGGTCGTCTCTCTTTTTACGTAAGAAAGTGGGTCTACAAATGTGGTTAATTTTAATAATTTGGGAGAAGCCAGACGGTTAAGGCGCGGAGCGCCAAAAACCGTCTGGTTCCTACTAATACACACTTTTGGAGATAGGGTTTCCATGGCGCACGGGCGCAAAAAGGCTCATGCCCGCCCGTGTTTGCCCTATTGCTCGCCCGCTTACTCTTTCTTTGTGTTTGTGGTGAAAAATGCGGGAAAATTCTGAAATGTACTCAAAAATGCTGCTTACTCAAGCTTTTTGAATTTAAAGTTTCTGGTTTTCTGTTCTCCATAGGGAGAACTTCGTACGTTTTTGCAGCGTTGAGAAGAATTGTTTTCAAACGGTTTTTTTTATTTTGATGCACATTCAAACAAGTTTGTGATTTTGAAACGATAAGTTATTACTGTTAGAAAAAAATCATCAAAATGTTAAACAAAAACAGAAATGGGCATGGAAAAATGATGATAGTTGCAAGCCAATAATGGAATCTTATATCACAAGTAAATCCACGAAAAGCATGATTAATACTGTTCAATATGAAAAAAATCAACAAAAAAGGCATTAGTTGTAACACAGATTGACCACAATCCTGCCCCTGTTGGCAGTTTCGATGTACACATGACATTTATAAAGTTTCTACGAAATCTCGCGACGAACATCCTGGATGATGGTTACATTTTTTGAAGAGTTGTTTCCAACTCCAGTTACGAATTCAAGCTCTAAATGTGAAACAATTTTCTTCAAACAATGTTTTTCATCGCACTTTGGAATTCCCTTTTTCTGCGGTGAGTGGCGATTTCATCCAATACATACTTTTCTGCTCCTTCAACAGTCATGTAGTGAAGATCGTATTGGTTTCTGGAAGTTCTGTGCTTGTTCCAGTTTTTCGCCTTGTCATTTATCTTTTTTTCCACATTTTTCTTGTCCAAAGAATGCTTATAGAGATCCTGTAAAAATGAAACAATTAAAAAAAAAGCAATGGTTAGAAACACACATGAAGAATTTTTTTCAGCATGTTTTTCCTGATTTTCAGTCAAATTGTGAAACTTTGTCTGGGTTTTTTTTTAAGAAAATCGATCAAAATTCACTCCCTGAAAACATAAACGTGAAAAGTTGGAGAAAACCGCAGAAAGAAGTTTCCAAAATAACATGTTTTACCCTGAACCTCGGGCCGTGCCGGTAGAAATTATCTCCGGTGGCCCGGACCCGCCCGTGACAAGTCTCGTTTCTATTTATCACTATGAATTAACTCAAGAAACGTTTTGTTCCGTAGACAATGGTTTTTGTGAGCAGTTTAATGGCCTAGGATCCGAAAAATGACGACTTATGTTTTATAAAAATCTTTTTTTCGTTTCTCTGAATGTCCGCACGTTTAATGATGCTTGATGCTGCTTCTAAGCGCCGTTTTGTGTTGTTTAAAGCGGATTTTGAGTGAATTTATTGTTAAATATGGTATTAGAACAAAGATTCATCCGGAAGCAAAAAATCGTTTCATATCAGAAAATTAACTTTGTAATCCCCAACTTACTATTTCTTTTTCAAACTCCGCTGAAGAGGGGAGCCATAATAAAAGAAATAGGAATACTCGGTAAAACACGGGAAAAAAATCATGAAAAATGGAAATCTAAACAGCCAATGAGACGCCACCACATTCACAGTTTTGATCTTCTGAGTTTTCATAGAACGAGCCAAAGATTTACACGGGAAAAGAAAGGGCAGAGATAGAAACGTGTTGCCAATTTCAGTCAATTGTACTTCCGGGGCACATGGCAAAAACAGTAGTGAGGTGAGAATCGTATACTCCAATACCGCACTCTGGACAGTGATGATAGCTGAAGTCTTCATCCACTACAGTCCTTAAGGTATTAATGCAAACTTTGCACATAATGTAGCCACACTTTTCTGTAATGATAGATCTATGCTTGAAAATGCCACAAGAAACAAGAGAAGAGAAACAAAAGGTTTCGTACTCGACACGACCACCACCCCACTTACCGGACATAATCGGGATTCGGTCTTCACTGGTATAGTATTGAAAGCAAATCGGACATTCAAGTGCATCTTTGTGTTTGTTCAAATTTTTTGTCTTCTCTTCAACCTCAATTCTCAGCTCTGCCATCATTTGTTTCATTTTTTCCAATTCATTCGATAAATTTCTGTTTTTCTCCATCAGATGGTGTTTTGGCTCTGATTTTTGTTGTGATGATGTAACTGGCATAGATACCTTCGGACGCCCTAGGCCACTATTTCTTTTCTGGAAAGGCAAAAAGTGTTATGCGTCTTTTCAAGTTTCGACTCTCCCCCATCCCCTCCCCTACTCCTCCTCCAACAAAGAAAGAAACTCACCTCAATATTAAAACACATGATCTGTATCAGTTCTTGTGGCTAAAAAACATGTGGATCGGATTTGATGAATGCAAGATTCTTGTTTGTATCAACATTTACGCCGTACAAGCCACCATAATAACCGGAGTAACTCAATCCACTCTCTCCATCCTCGACTGGAATATTTGGTCTGCAAAAAGTGAATATATTATTGCTACTGATTATGACTTCTTCTAACCAAAAAAAGTAACAAAAAAACTCATGTTCTCATTAGTCTTCCAACCACAACCGTCGTTGTTTCCACCTTTGGGCGGTATATGTGAATGCTTCTCATTTTTGGATCTTTCTGATCATTTTTGGATCTTTCTGATCAAATACAATATTGTACTGCGAGTAGAAAAAAATACCAAACTAAAGGTTTTTTAAAACTAATTAAAAAAAAATAATTGGCTCTATACGGTTTATGTGGACCCATGAAGAATTATGTGGACCCAAAAATAATTATGTGGACCCAAAAAATAATTATGTGGACCCATGAAATTTTCCAAGTGGCCAAAAATAATTATGTGGACCCATCTTCAAAAAGTCAAAATAAGTTAGTTTTTTGCCTCTATTATAACGGCACCTCTAATAAAAAAGCACTGCAGGTGGAATAAGCAGGTGGAATAATACAGTTAACATTCAATTTCGCAGTTTTTTCAAACTTACATGTATTACTTCCAAAGTGTCACCCCTGGAATCCATCGGGTCTAGGTGGAAAAGTTAGACCCCCCGAGGGGTAAAACTTTGGCGGAGTTCATTTTTGGAAAAGCGGCCTATTTCCAGATTTATTGATTTTTTTGTATTTTGCAAAAATTATGGGTTTTTTGACCATAACTAGGTTAATTTTGAAGATTTTTGGGAAGTTAAAAAACGAAAATGTAGAACTCAATAGGATCTTATTTTTTGCTCAACTGAGCGTTTCAGCCAAAAAACGGTAAAAATACCAAAACGGACCCCAAACTTAAATCGAAAAAATGAGCGCCGATTCGTTTTTTTCTAATTGTACCCATTCGATTAAGCGTAAAAAATGAGGCAAAACCTCATTTTTACTTTTTTCAAGTTATTGTCATTTTCAAAAGAAAAAATTGATTTTTTAGCTGAAATTGACTTTTTTGGTTTGGGATAGATAGATTTGATCGATTTTTGATCGATCTAGGCGTTGTTATGGTCTGAAAATATATACTCTGAGTGATTTACATCATAATAAACCATTTCCCACCAAAATATTCGAGTTTTGAATTTTTGAGAAATTTGTTGAAAAAAGTTTCCAAATTTTTTCGAAAAAAAATTAAATTTTTAAAACATGTGTATTTTGATGGGAAATGGTGTATTATGATGTAAATCACCCAGATTATGTATTTTCAGACCATAACAACCCCTAGGCCGATCAAAAATCGATCAAATCTATCTATCCCAAGCCAAAAAAGTCATTTTCAGCTAAAAAATCAATTTTTTTCTTTCAAAAATGACAATAACTTGAGAAAAGAAAAAAAGAGGTTTTGCCTCATTATTTACGCTGCATCGAATGGGCACAGTTAAAAAAAACGAATCGGCGCTCATTTTTTCGATTTCACTTTGGGGTCCGTTTTGGTCCTTTTACCGTTTTTTGGCTGAAACGCTCAGTTAAGCAAAAAATAAGATCCTATTTTGTTCTACATTTTTGTTTTTTAACTTGCCAAAAATCTTCAAAATTGACCGAGTTACGGTCAAAAAACTCAAAGTTTTTGAAAAACTGAAAAAAATCGATAAATCCGGAAATAGGTCGCTTTTCAAAAAATGAACCCCGCCAAAGTTCTACATCTTAGGGGTCTAACTTTTGCACCTAGACCCGTTGGATTCCAGGGGTGACACTTTGGAAGTAATACATGTAGGGTATGTAACACATCGGCCAAACCTATCTGATTGATCCCATTTTTGGTGTGGTGGGTACCCTAGGTGGTCTGAGTGAAAAACCACTTAGGATGATAGGCCACGCCCTCTTGCTCCGGGAGCATTGCCCACGTGAAGTCCAAAAATAAGAAATCTCAAATTTTGAAATAGAGCCGAAATTCGTTCAGAAATGGATTGCCCACAAAATTCTGAGCATTTTGGTATAATTTCACGTTTCTACCTATCCGGCATCAAACCTAAAAACTCGATTTTTCTCAAAAGTGGTCATTTTTCAACAGTTTTTCCAAATTTTGACAATGTCTTAGTACTACGTTTATTTGAGAAAAGTGGTTCAAAAGGAAGCCCATGGGACCCTCTATCCTTATGCAAAAATTTAGGAAAATTAACGGGACCCGATTTTGGGTATTTACGATTTAGTGCTCATTTTCGACTACTTTTCACGTACCCCCCTCCATGGTGAAAATGGTCATAGTCACCGATTTCGAAAATATTTTTGTGGCGTGTTGTCCTATCCATACCTGACACGTGCACAAAATTTTAGCTCATCTGAATCACTCTTGTAGGCGTGGCACGCCTTCAAAAAATCAATACTTAGTAATGGGGCTAAAAGTCTGAAAAATTTTGAAATCTGTTTTTTTTAACGGGAAATGGTCTGAAATAAGATTATGGGCTGTAATTAGTCTTTATTAACTGAAATAAAAATGTGCGGTACGACTGTGCGACGTTGATATCATGATCCATCTCCTGATTTTTACAAAAAAATCTTTTCTGGAGATGACTCATGGCTCTCCTTCTTTTTTGTTGCTCCTCCACTTGGTTGCAAATGTTTTTTTCTTTGTTTTCTTTTTAGTTTTTTTTTGTTTACGTACATCTAACGTTTTAGCCACCCTGGCTTGGTCATATTTTGTCATTCATGTACAGTTTTTTTCTAATGTTCCTCTGAGCGTTTCGATTTCTCCATTTATTTTCTTACTTTCAATTTTATCTATTTTCTTACTTTCAATTTCATCTAAATACCTTATTTTGAAGTGTTCAAGAATAAGTTTATTCAGCTTCTTATCAATTAGAAAAAAGATTGGGGTTCTCCTGGATAGCGTTGAAAATCTCATCAGATTCCGTCCAAAATGATTCATCTTTCATCCATTGTATCCACCCGGCATCATCATGTTCTTCTTCAGTTCAATCATATTCCCTGACAGACTCTACCTCCTCATACCTTCGATGTCTCTGACGAGGGGCGGATCTTCTCTTTTCAGCTTCTCTCGAAAAAAAACCAGCAATTTGACGAAAGTCTTTTCTTTCTTCAACAGAAAATTTCAAAGTTCCATCTGCAAGTCGTTCTGTCTGCATTCTTCTTTCCACGGTTTTCGGATCCAGTCTTTTTTTAGTAAGACCTTCCTCGAAGCATTCTGTCAGCCATGTTTTGACATGAGTTTCAAAAGGTCTTCGCTTTTGTTTCCGTGGTAGAGCCCAACCAGTGTTCAGCGAAAAATTACTAGAATTTTCTGTCAAATCTTGTAACGATTCAGATACAATCCTGCAAGTTCTTGTTTCGTCGACTCCTTCAATATTTCCTCCAAAAAAACCAAGTGCCACATCCCTCAATGTCAACCTTTGAGGAGAAATTTTATGTTTTCCTCTTATGAGATGTTTTTCCAGATTGTAGTGCATCAAAAATACAGCTTAACATCCTACTTCAGGGCAATGGAATAATTTTCCATTATCATCAAACATTGGTTCATCTGTCTCCGGAAAAACATTGTCCTCTTCTTCAATGCATGTCGAAGTTTGATAAGCATGCGAAGCGCATTCAGAATGATACCAAAACTTTGTCGGTAGGTTCCACAAGACATTTCTCTGTTCTGTGTAGATACAGTCCACACCAGAAGCAACAAATCCTGCTTGTGCAAAACTGCAAGTGCCATTCATTGGTTTCAATGAATCTTTCGTCATTAATTGACCTTTTCCGATACCACCATAGCGACGACCACGAATCCCATCCTTTTCAACAGTGAAATGGTTCCAACTCGTTATTCCTGGCCATTTAGAACTTCCGACGGCATCAACCTTGACTGATCCGTGATAGATAGACATGCCATTAAGCAGACGGCCATCTTTGAGAGCGTTGAAAAACTCTCTCGACGTTGTTATGTCGTTCCCACTAGCGACGTAGGTCTCTGCTTTCCGTTTCACTCTGCTAGCATCTCTGTCACTGGCGCTCTTCCCATTTTGTGCCTCTGAGAACGTGTATGTTCCGATCGGCATTTGTGTTTTTTCCTGGAGCCAATGTAAAGAATTGATGGTTGTAGCAGAGTGATAGGATCCTATAAACAGATCGTAATAATTTTCAACAGTTGCTGAACTTACCCGCATTATCGGAGCGAATGGATACTTTTTTGATACCTACTTTTTTCAGTTCAGAAAGTACATGTGATAATGTTAGCACAACTAGCCGACTGTCCTAAAATGTCAATAATACAATTGATGGCGTTTTACAACTAACCTGAGTAACTTCGTTGTCGTAGATGTGAACAAAAGAATGTTGAGTATACTTCGTTCCAACCTTGGCCGTAGCGTGACAGATGTGGTAGCTAATGCCCTTTTTCCCAAAATAATCGTTTTGCTTCTCCCTATGCCACCTAGGGAGATATTTTTGAGCAAAATCGATTGTCAGGAGAACTTCGCTATCATTCAGGTTAGTGATTATACTTTCCCGTTCTTGTCCAGTGTACGCAGCTCGAAGATAATGACGTTTCATTTCTTGTATATCAGTGGTATATTTTGATATGGGCACGTCTTCCTCCTTTCGTTTCTCCAAGAATTGTGGAGTTGGTTGATAGTCTGGGTCATGCTTTATTCTGTGAGCTATTTCCTTGTTGAATTGTTTTGAGTATATTTCCATTTGTTGCAAAGCAGTGCTCACTAACTCACATCTATCACACTTCAAATCATATTTATGCTCTCTAGATCCGGAGGAGCATGACGCCTTCATATTTTCGTCGGTAGGATCACTCAAAGCGAGAATTGCACAATGATCAGGAATTCTGCTACACGGCTTGATATGCAAACGATAGTCTGTTCTTAGGTACTCTTCACTTTCAAACATTTGTGTCTTCAACTGCTGCAGTGTTCCATTATGAGAAAGTCCTTCACTTATCCAGTAGTCAATGATGTCACGTAACCCATCGAATGCCTTCAAACTATTGAATTTGAATGGACTTCAATTCAATTGACTTACCTCTTTTCCGTTCGCTGTGAAATAATCAACACAAGTGGTGGCTTTACGGTCAGTAGCTGCACAGGCATCTAAAATCCGGAAAATGGTGGACTTACTCAAAGACAAGTCAGTTTGATTTGTATTCTGAAATAACGTAGGATTTCATTGACGTTGGCTGAAAATGCTTACCTGTAATAGCTGGGTGTACATATGATATATTTCAGTAGAGCTCTGCTGCCTAATCGTATCCTGAATTTCGTATTTTGTCCCGTTGGACAATTTCACTTTCCTACTCCCGTATGGCAAGCCAATCATGACAGCCGGACTAGAAAATATTCAAATGTGAAAAAAAAGAGGACTTGATACCTTGTAATGAAATCCACGAAATTCTGAACAGCAACCCGATTGTAGCGCTGCAGAACTTTTTTCGGCTCTGTGCTGTCACGACCTTTACTTTGCCGGGCAAACACTTTTGCCTTATTGTACATATAACGGCTGAAAGTGTTGATTGTAGGTTGAAAGACTTTTCGGAATCTTACCTCAGACTTACAATGTGCTTTTCTACCGTTGCATAGGGTACAACGTTTCCCACGACAGACAAAACAATAATTTTACTCTTTCTGTTTTCCGCTTTACGGAACTGAACAGCGACTTCTTTCATTACTTTTTCAAAATTTTCTGTAGTGCCAGTTGTCCATGATTCATCTTCTCCAAGTTTGGCCAGTACTTGTTTTTTCAACATTGTACCATCCCCGCCAGCAACTACATTGATCATCTCATCGAACAACTTTCTGAGAGAGCAAACTTTGTTCTGCTGAGTCCTTTCCGTGAGACCATCAAAATGATTATTTGGGTGGCAAACTCTGTCAATGGCTAAGAAGTCTGAAAACTTTTGTAGTGCGTATCCAGCGTGAGTTCGTGTCTTTTTTGGCGATGGCCCAATAAAAAATTTTCACATTTTTGAAATTTTCGTTTCTTGTATATTTTTTCATGCTGATTCCATTGCTCATAAAAAAAATTCTCTAAAATCGCTTTGAACCGCACGAAATCGTGCATTACAGGAAAGCGGCCTCTGCTGTCTGGTCGAGAATTCCACTGCGCGGGGCCAACCTGTAACGCGCGATTTCGGCCGCATTTTGTGCGCTTCAGAGCGATTGTTAAACAATTTCTCCATGAGCAATGGAAACAGCATGGAACAATAAACAATATACAAAATTAAAAAATGTGACTAGAAGTAGAGTCCTCCTTTAAGATAGTTGAAAGAGAAAGAAAGATAGATGAGGTAATGTAAAAAACCAAATTTTGTTCTCTCCCAGTTTAGAGGTCCCATCAGAAAAAAGGTCCCAAGAACAAAAAAAAGGTCCCAAGAACAAAAAAAGGTTCCAAGACAAAATAAAGGTCACATCGAAATAAGGTCCCATGACAAAATAAAGATCCCAAGACGGAAAAAAGGTCCTATGGTAATTTTTCCAAAATACATCAAACGATCACTGAGCTGTGTTTTAATTAATTCGTAGTCTATGCGACAATTGAAGCTGTGCTACTAATAACCTTTTTTTAGGAAAATTTTTTTTCATATAGGTAATCAGGTATTGAACGCCAATTTTTTCTTTATTTTGCTAACCGAACAACGACTCAAGAAACAAGAATACATATCAGCATCAATTAGAGCGCTGCCGAGATGTCATGGGACCTTATTTCGTTGGGACCTTCATTTTATCTTGGGACCTTTTTTTGAACTTGGGACTTTTTCTTCTCACCGGGCCTCTAAACTGGGACTAAACCCAAAAATTTCGTATAAATGCTTGGAGGATTACTGTAGTTCTTACGAAATCAAAATTTTCGCTTTCAGTCCTATAAATAACAAAACAATGCTCTCGTAACTTCATTCTTTATAAAATTCCCCATCTTTTCCAGCCTCCTTGGTTGCACCTCCTTTTCGACTACTCCGACATTAAGCCCACCGATTTCACAATCCTCACCGGACTTGGTTCCACTTTTTATGAGATACGTGGCTTCAAGTGGAGTTGGTGGTTGCTCAAAACACCTTGAGATCTACAATGACCCTTCCGACAAGTTACAAGAATGGTAAGCCTTTTTTTCTAAAGAAGACCATCTGAAAGCTCCACTTTTTCAGGCCAGAACCAGTTCCTCATTTTGAAGTCGTCAAGTTCTACACATGCTCTCATCACATTCTCGAAATGCATGATGAATTCATAGGAAGTTGAGCCAAGTAGCCGTGCTTCTTCTGAGTTTGACTCTGAGGCAATGTTCAATTTGGAACTTCTGGCTGATTTTCACTGCACCTCCGATCTCAATGAGGTTAGGTAAGACACTTGAGAACGAATTGCTTCTCCCCAAAAAAATGTATTTCAGACTTGACGTCGAGATTCATGCTGGAACTGGTTGGAAAACTGGAATTATTGCTTTTCAAGTGAATGACTATTTTGTCCTCTACGATCATCTCTCGCTGCTTCTCAAAATTGAACTTGTGCTTATCCTGGCTTTCTGGCTCGTCTACTGTGCTAAAAAAAAAAAGATTCCCGTCAGAATGTGGAAGTTGTTCCATTCAGAGGTGGAGGCAAAAGATGGGATCCCATTGATGGAGCGGATGGAACTGGAAGAGCTAGAAGAAATTATCGAAGTGCCGAATTTTGATGTTATTGTATCCTAATTTCGTCTACGAGTGTCATTTTCTTAAATTACCGGTTTAGCCTTTCATCAAATGAGTATTCAATAAAAAGATTTATTAATGAATTGTACCCTTACCGAACAGCCGAAACATCGAAATTAGATTTCTATGAAGGAAGTATGAGCTACATATCAAATAGGAAAAAAAATAAAGAAAAATTATTAGCATTTCAAAGTTTTAGGCAACCCAATAAAGTGTGATCTCATCAACATAGTTTAACAAACCTATCATGGATTTAATCGTGTTGTGGCAAAAAATATAAAGAAGATTGATCTCCCAGCACTAGATAATGGAGCTAAACTTCAATTAGAACATCATGATTTATTGATATCTTACCGGTTTCTTGGAGGAGAGATACAAGAGCAAATTCATTGAAGCCAGGATGTCTGAAATAGTAACTTTGTCAGTTTTCAGCCAATTCCCAATCACTTTTCCGAAAGTGGTCCCTTGTAAGGCTTAGGCAAAAACGCCAGTAATTTTTATCATTTCCTTGTCAGTTCGCTTGAGGTTTACCTATTCGAAAAGAACATGGAAAGATGTTTGCGCAAAGTCCCCTCGTTTCTCTTTTCCTCCTATTGAAAACGAGTGACAAGAAAGACGTGGAAGTGTTTTTTATGACGGTCTCCGTCTCTTCTCTCTCACTTTATGAGTATAAAAGCAAGCGAGAGGAACACTATTCTTCATTTGTAAATAGTTTTTTTGTGGGTGTATTCTGCATATATTGCCCTACTTTTTGGCTATGATTTTCTAGAATATTTTATATTGAATTTATCGGACTTGTTGACAACAAGAGGCAATAAAAAAAGAAAAGAGAGGCGAGTCAAACTTTATTGGATAAAATTCAAAAAAAACGGCTTTTGATTTTGAAATTTTTGAAAAAAAAAACCGCGATGAAACCCAAAATGTTTTTTTTTGTAAATGATGAATCACCCAAAAAATGAATCACCCAAAGACTTGAAAACAAAAATTTTCAAAAAAAAAAAGACTAAAATGTCAGAAAATCCTTTTTCCGTAAATTTTTCTTTTTTTTGAGTTATTTTTTTGAATAAAAATCGGGTGAAACCGGCTCAAAACAGGCTTAAGAACAACCCAAACAAAAAGGCATTCTGTAGCTGAAATGTCATTTTTTTAAAGCTATTCTTTCAACTGGCACGGCTAAAATAGGACGAAAATGCAGCAACACAAAACCGACAATAGAATCAACCTAACAAAATAGAAAAAAGGTTAGGGAAAATATTGAAACTGAGCTATTTTGAACAAAAATTTTGAATTTTTGAATTTTTTGAACGACATTTGGTGTAAATTACTCGAAAAATGAAAATCGACTAAAATTCCAGAATTTTCTTTTTTGATCGGGTTAAATTGGGCTGAAATCATCCAAAACCTACAAATTTTTTTAACAAATTAAGCTGAAAACGTAGAGAAAACACATTTTTCGACTGAAAATTTCCGAAAGTTCTCGTTTTCCTGGACAAATTCATAGCAAAATCACTTTCCAATTACTCTTAGCCTATAACTAATTCAACATTTCTATGTTTAGCAAATCGGACTAATTGATCACTTTTTGACATGTTGTTTCCTAGTTGAAAGCGCTTTGTTTTCACAGATTTTTTTAAACAAGATTTTTTTTCGCGGGTTTTTGTTTTGTAATGGACGGAAAGTCACTGAATGGGGACTCAGCTTTGCGTGCTTCAGCCGATACGTAGCCTTGGTTTGTATGATAAATTGAGTCGCTACTCAGCGAATCAAAAAGTTTGCGTCCACTACAAAAAGAGAACGCGCGGAAAAAGAATTCAAAATCACGTTCAATCAAATTCACCGTGTGTCCAACGGTGAATGAAAATAGCGTGAATTTATTTTTTCCAACTGGCCGCTTTGCGTGTCGCGTCGCGGTTCCCGTACCTGCCATGACAAAAAGTTATCATCCAGCCAAGTAAATCTTATAAAACTACCTTCAATCTTCCTTCCAGTGGCTCGAGCACTCTCACCAACATTGCCTTGAAGCTCGATGTCAAAGCCGGCGGATTGAACCACAAAGTGCTGTGAGATCAGTGTGAAGAGCCGGCTTGTGTTGGGGTACGTTTTTTTTTTGTTTTTGTCTAAACTCTCATGGTTTAAATACTCTCGTTGAATTTTTAGAGCTTTAAACAGGAAAATTAAAATTTTACTTTTTTTTTTCTAAACTCTCTTCAATTCATTTCATTTGCCTATCCAAAGTTTGTAGGACAGGTCAACTCCTGGTACAGTCTGTCTAAACTCTCTCAAGCTCTCACGCTATCTCATTTCCAATGTTTGGGCTACATCATTTTTTTGTCCTGTGCTCCTCACTTTTCTGACTGCTCCGAGCTCCTTATAATACAAAATCGCTAACTGTTGTAGGCAATACGTTCAAGTAGTAAAAACGGTTAAATTGATTTGAAAAAATCATCAAAAATATCTTGAAACCTGTATTAGTATTGCATACAATACTACTTTTCAAAGCCGTCACTTGGAGGCAATACTATTAGTGGGTCAACTGTATTCTCCAACTAATTAATTTAAAGCGTATTCAAATTTTTAATGCTCAATTTTTCAATTAAAAAATCCAACACCAAAAAATCATGAAAACATGGTTTGAAACTTGTTTATAGAGTTTTTTTCTGATTAAAAAAGTGCAAAATGAAGTTTCAGAAGGTTTTTTTTCTTACCCATAAACATTTTCAGTTCGCCTTCAACGGAACCAAGTCCCCCGAAGCAATCATTGGTGACTTCTATTACCAAATGCCAAGAAAGGAGGAAGTCGATGGCCATGTTCTTTTTGAAGAAGCAAAAACCATGATTGCACAATACGCGGGAGCTCGTAGAAAGGTTCCTGACAACGTTTTCATCCTCCGAGATGGAGTGAGCAAAGGACAATACAAAATGGTCTTCGAAACGGAGTTCCCTTCGAAACGGAGTTCCTCGACGAATCTATGTGGTGGAGAAGAAAAAAGGTTAGTTAATTTTGGAAAAATTCACGCTTTTCTACTTGAAACTGTATTGAAATCACTCCAAATTGAGCCTAAGAAAACTACTGAAAAATTTTTTTTCCAGATGTCAATAATGCTCCTGCCATGACTGCCATCGATCAAGTGGTCGTGAAGAAAGCCGGAAATAAAATGATTCTGGTGTCCCATTGCGCTCTTATGGGCACAGCTCAACCAATTGTTATCAACATGATTGCCAATGAGAATATCTTCAAGAAGAATTATGAATTGATTCGGTTTATGGCTGCCTTCTGTTGTGCCCACCAGTCCTTGACGTCGATCGTTTCACTGCCAGAGACCATATACGCTGCGGATGAGTATGCAAAGCGAGGATCGGAGATGTTCCAGACTTACAAGCAGTGAGTTATTTTATTAGTTTTGAGGCCATTAGGAATTTCGTTCAAGAGACACTATACTGTCAAAACAAAAAAGTTTGTGCAGGTCCGTCCATTTTCGTCTGCAAGCTAAATTTAAATTTCTAAAGTTTCCAGTTGAAATGGGCGGACCGCCCACAAAAATAAAACTTTGAACTCCTTGCACAAGCTTTATTATTCTGACAGTACTAGAGTTTTGTAGTTCAAATTTGAACATTTCATGGTTACCAAGCTTAGCAAATAAAATTTAAAGCTTATTAATAGCTGCAAAGTTAACCAATTCAGTTTTCCAGCTCGTGAAGCTCGGTTCTCCAAGAGCAGAATTGCGAGAATTCAACCAGCCGAGCTCTAGGAACGTACTCTGAGTATTCATCAAATAGCACGTTGTCCTCATCATCTTCTTCGAATGGCCAAGCCGAGAAACTTCCTTATGGACCAAAGAAACTGTAAGATTTTTGCCTGGGCTCATTGTCAAACTGTTTGAATCATGCTTTTTTCACAAAAACTGGTTTTTCTGTTTGAAAACGCTGTAAGTCTCTGAAACTAGGCATCGTTCTTTCTTATCAAACGAGAAAAAAGGGGTGTTTCTCTGTCTGTGCCTCTGTTCTTCAGTTTTATGGTTTACATTTTGTGAGCGCAAGCCACGCGTTATATAACACGTCATTTGTCGTTGCTGCTGAGTATTGCGCTGATTGCAACGATCCATCTTTTCTAGACGGAACAGCCTGTGTTGATTACATTTTTTTTTCAGATCGTTTGGTAAGATGCCTGTGCATGTCGTGAATGGCAATTCATCGAGCAAATAACCAGGTCCAAAACGGTGTTCTTATTCTGCGAATGTCAAAATTAGAAATTGTGGGCTACGAGACAACACAGTTGGAGCTAATGAAATTAAGTAGCAATGGACTTGATATTAAGTAAGTACTGTTTTACTCGCAACACTACGATATATACAATTTTCAGAGTTCATGAATGGGGAACACTCCGTTTTGTATCGGATCAAACAGAAAATGGTCGGATGTATCCGCTGGAAAAATAAGCTGGGATCTTGGGAAATGATCTAGAATTTTTAGAGAAAGTGTAGATGTTACTTTTGTGAAACTAGTTATTTTCCGTATCAGAAAACTATTTTTTGTTGCGAAAATTTGTATAATTCCGTAGAAATAGTTAATTTTGAGGCGACAACTAATAGATTTCGAACATGACATAATCTTACCGGAAGTTGGTATTTTTATATTTACAAATCTGAAAAGTCAGTTCAAAAAATATCCAGAAATAAAAATGAATTTTCCAGAGCCAAAAGAGAAGTTGTTTCCCGGAAGACAAAAATTGGGACGCCCCGGCATTGAATCGAAGTCGTAAATTGATGGAAAGTGCATTGATTGCTGATGCTGACATGGATATGTTGTTTTGGACTGGTTATCAAAAGGATTCAACAAGTGGAGAGTAAAGAAACACTTTCTATTGAAAATGAATAATTTGGTTTTTTAAAAAATAAATTTGGTTTTTCATGAAAATTTTTTATTTTCATTACAAACTACAAAAATGTGCGATAAAATAACAGGTTGGGAAAGCACTTTGGACTGTGGTTATAAAACACACAGAGTTTCGCAGAGCTCATTAGGATATTCTAAATTCATCAGAACCAAGAAGTGCAGCATGACGTCCCGGCCGGCACAAATTTGTCCATCTGCTCAGAGAACCACACGCGAGTGGAAATTGTTTCTTGTCAAAAATTGATAAGCTTCGGTAACTCCCAACTCCCACGGAAGTCCATCATGTTCAATTACTGTCGGACTAGATGCTTCAGTATCTCCATCGTGTTCCAAGACGGAGATGTGATCGGCATTTCCATTTGCAACTCAAGCAGCAATGATACTGACTCTAGACTCCAAAAAAGTTTGACACTCACACGAGCGACTGCATTGGCCCATTTGAGATCTGATTATTCTTAAATAGTATAATTTGCATTGGAAATCTCGTTTTTCTGGTATTTTTTCTTTGACGGTCCGTTGAAAATAATGAAGTTGCAATAATAACGACCCCAGGAAAAGTTCAAAAAAGGTAATCAGTGACCTTGCTAAACATGTACAAAAACTGAGAACTTCCATTACTGATCGTGTAAGAGTTTGAACTTCTGTCTACTTTTCATTATCTTTGGCTGTTTAGGTGCTGAAAAATCTACACTCTTCTCCAAGTCCGGATGTTGTTTTGTTACAAATGGAAGTTCTGCTTACATGTATTACTACCCAAGTGTCACCCCTAGATTGCAACGGGACAAGAGAGAAACAGTTGATTTTTTAGCTGGAAGTGGCTTTTTTGGCTTGGATTAGGTGGTTTAGGCAGATTTTTGATCGAACCAATTTTTGATCGAACTAACATGGTCAGAAATGATAATTTATGTCTCTCTAGCAACATTTTATAACGTTCCCTGTCGAAATTTTTGAGTTTTGAAATTTCGATTTTTTTCAAAAAAATTTGTAAACTCAGTTTGGCAAAAAACTCAAAATTTCGAAACTCAAAAATTTCAATGGGGGACGTTAAAAATTGTTGCTAGAGAAACTTTGCTTCAAATTGAGTCCAAATTTTGGTAAAATTTTGGTACAATTTCGGAAAAATATATCAAAAAGTATAGAAAGTTTTAAAAGGAAGGAACATTTCGACAATTCTAATAAATTAATAAATTCGTTGAGAATTTGTGAAGATCGGCAATTGATTCAAAATTGCGAGCCTAAACGGGATTTGGGGCCCTTTGCACTATGACTTTTGTTCTCATCCCGGCCAAATTAGGTTGAAAATTTTTGAAGACGCGGCACGAATTGCAACGAGTGTCCTTCATGAAGTACAAACTGGATGAAGTAACAACCAAGGGAATGGGGCGAGGCTTTCTCTTCTTGTCTGACACCTATCCCTCCTTTTTTGCCTCCTTCATTTGAAAAAAGGTGCACACATGACCTTGATCATGGGTTGGCACGACTGGTACGGAGTAATGTCCTTTTCTGTCTCTCCCATTCTCTCTAGTTTTTTTCTGCCTGTCTGAGATATCTCTAACTTAGCCTTTCCCCTTTCCTTCTCATTTCATCCATTCATATTCCCCTCTCATCTAGGTCACCGAGTGTTAGGCAACCTTCCCCTATAGACTTTATCACATAAATAAGTTATCAGGACTGATAGTTTATTTATGTGATGAAGTGTATCTTGAGCTTTTCCGAGTATCTCTTTTGTTATTTGATTTATTTTAGTGGTAGAAGTAATATTAGTTTTCATGTTAATCATTTAAATAATCCTTTTTTTAAGTGGCACGCCAATTGACTGGGTAGCCTGCTCTATTGTAATCCTTTTTGAGTTTTCCGAATCTTTTAATTTTTTTTAGTTAGTTTTCATATGTAATTATTTCTAACGTGACACGCCAATTGAGGGTAGTTTTGTATATTTATCCCCTCTGATTTTCCCCTAATATTACTAGAATATGATTTATTCTGTTTGAATGGTTTCTGATCGATTGGAGAAAAACTTGAAGGTGAGAGGTTTTTTTGGTTTTTCAAAAAGGATAGCCAAAAAAATCGACAACCAAGTTACCACAATGGACACTCGAAATGTCAGAATTGTTTCTCAAATGTATGAGGATTTGTGAGACATTCACTCGCAACATTTACATTTTGATAAGCTCGAAACGCGGAGATAATTTTTTTAATCTCAATCGTATCGAAATCGATCGAACCAATACTTACACTACTCTCACTGCTATTGAGTGTGTTAAAACATTGGAAACTTTTGTGTTGGATAATTGGAACACTATCGAGAAAGGAGCCTTTTTGGCGAGACAGCAATGGCGAAAACATTTGCTACGAATTCTCAGTGACGATAGAAACCCTTACACAAGTTCGAAGAGCAAAAATACTCCGGTCATTGAAGAGACTACAAAAAAGAGTTTAACCGAGGCTCAGTGTGTCAATCAAGAACCGTCGATTGTCGGTCTGACCTATGAAATAAAACGTCTCGAAACACAATTGTCTAATGCTGATCGTAAACACTTCCAAGAATTGATGAATTGTCTGGAAGTGTTCAATTCACCACGACATTTTTTAGACAAAGTCTGCCAGTCACAGTTGGCTTCCACCCATGTGTTTCGATTCAATTATTCATAAAGAAAAGGGACGATCGATAAACTTGATCACAAACTTCACTGGAACTATCCATGACTATCCCTCATTTAAAAAAAGGGAACTCTAATTGATACGGATCATCGATATCTTGCCAACATCAAGATTTCAATCAAAGAAATATCGTTGAGTCAGTTTCCGTTGATGGAAAATGGTGACCAATAGAAAGTTATGAGGCGGTTGGTAACCGCCTGTTGTTTAATGGGCTGTAGTCGGGTGAGAGAATTAGACGCCGTATACCTTTTAGGAATATAAACGTAGATGAACGTCCTCATTATTCAAACAAAGGAAAAAAAACTTTGGGAACAGAAAAACTATTTATTATTCCTAAAGATAATACATTTCCTGGTATGACAATTATGACTCTCAATGAAAAATGGTGAATAAAAATGATGATTCACACTAGCAAAATGGAGTTTTAAAAAACTCGAAATCAAACAGTTTTGCAGGCTATTTCACTCCATTTCCAAGATGATAAGTATTTTTGCAGCCGGATTTCACTGTGTATTTCCACTCGAAATGTGTTGAGTTTCTTTTTTTTTGAGCACCTTCTCCAAAAAAAAACTTTCTATTCTATTATAATCTTTGTCATTATCATGGATTAAAAAAAGAAAAACAAAAAACCAAATGACATAAGCAGAAAAGCACAAAAATAACTTCAAAACTCCGCCTCGCAAGAGCTCAAGTCCAAATTTACATAAGATTTCAATTTTCATGACTCAAACACCATGGTTTGAATAAACTTAATTCAGTTTCCAATCGATTTGATTTAGAGAATGGGTTATGTGAAACATATACACAAAACATTGAGAAAATATCTAACAAGCCAAATTCGGGAAAAGGTCAAATAAGATATCAAAAAAGCGTGATTTTAGTTATTTCGTGAAAACCTTCTTGAAAATGAATCTCATTCCTACTAATACACACTTTTGGAGATAGGGTTTCCGTGGCGGACGACAGGCTCATGCCCGCCCGCTTACTCTTTCTTCGTGTTTGTGGTGAAAAATGCAGGAAAATTCTGAAATGTGGCCAAAAATGCTGCTTACTCAAGCTTTTTGAATTTAAAATTTCTGGTTTTCTGTTTTCCATACCTAGAACTTTTTTTCCATACCTAGTACGCTTTTGCTGCGTTGAGAAGAATTGTTTTCAAACGGTTTCTTTTATTTTGATGCACATTCAAACAAGTTTATGATTTTGAAACGATCTTTACTATTATTACTGGACAGATTCTGTGTGTCTGTGTGTGTGTCTGTTTGTCGCCGATCCTAGCGCAGTCCCTGCTGAACCGATTATTATGAATTTTACATGGATCGATAGAGCCCGTGTCGGAGATGATGCCCGTCTTTTTCGCTTTCTGATTCGAACTCTGGCAAGCTCTGTACTATCTATGCACATAGTCAAAATAGCGTTCCCAGGTGTTTCCCGGGAGGCAAGGGAGAGGTGGTCGTCTCTCTTTTCAATAAAGTGGGTCTACAATTGTAGATTTTCTAACAATTTAGGGAGAAACCAGGCGGTTGAGGCGCAAAGCGCCGCAAACCGCCTGGTAAGTTATTACTGTTAGAAAAAAATCATCAAAATGTTAAACGAAAATAGAAGTTGGCATGGAAAAACGATGATAGTTGCAAGCCAATAATGGAATCTTATATCACAAGTAAATCCACGAAAAGCATGATTCATAATGTTCAATATAAAAAAAAACAACAAAAAAGACATTAGTTGTAACACAGATCGACCACTATCACGCCCCTGTTGCCAATTTCGATGTACACATGACATTTATCCACTTTGTTCAAAATCTCGAGAAGAGCATCCTGGATGCTGGATACATTGTTTGAGGAATTGTATCCAACTCTAGTTACGAATTCAAGCTCTAAATGTGGGACAATTTTTTTCAAAAAATGTTTTTCATCTCACTTTGGAATTCCCTTTTTCTGCGGTGAGTGGCGATTTCATTCAATACATACTTTTCTGCTCCTTCAACAGTCATGTAGTGAAGATCATATTGGTTTCTGGAAGTTCTGTGCTTGTTCCAGTTTTTCGCCTTGTCATTTATCTTTTTTTCCACACTTTTCTTGTCTAAAGAATGCTTACGGGGATCCTGTAAAACTGAAACAATTGGTAAAGAAAGGAATGATAAAAAACACACATGAAGTCTTTGCATTTCTTCATAATGGTTACCACGGGAACTTTGGGAAGCAATGAAGAAGTTTGGACGGCTTCCATGGTTTTCCTGATAACTTATAATAAATATACATTTGAAAATGAAAAAATACAAAACTTACTGGCACTACTCCAAGTTCGACTGCAGTTTTCCGCAAATCCCTTCTGTTGGTTTAGTAGGCATCGTTGATGGCCAGCGTGTCTTTTTTCTTTCCATTATCAGAAGGTTTCAAACTTTTCAAAAAGTCCATGTCCCTCTGTGTCCGACTCTTGCACGACTTGTTGTTTGACATTTTTGCAGAACTGTAAAACGAGCATATTTCATTTAAATGACTAAAAGCAAAAAGGGAAAAACGTCAGGCGTTAAAATGCTACGGTGGCTTAATGATCATTTTTCCTTCTTTCTCCCATCGTATGGAGAAAAAAGCTCACTAAAAGTTGAGACATCTAAATTGTACGAGCCGCGTTATTTTCTGCTAACTTTTTTAAATTTCGTAAAAGTTACTTCGCAAGTGAAAATTATCAAAAAATGATTTTCCCTTTATTTTATGTATTTTTGTATCAGAAGATTAATTTTTTAATCCCTCACTTACTTTTTCTTCTTTAAGCTCCGCTGAAGACGGAAGCCATAATAAATTGAATAGGAATACTCAGCAAAATCCGGAAAAAAGGCAAGGCTAACAGCAGCCGACCTACATAACGCATATGAATAGAAATGATTTCTCTCTTTCTGTTTCACACAGGAACGAGAGAGAAATAGACGCAGAGAGGGTTAGAGGAAGACAGTACGAGAAATAGTTAAGCGAAGTGTGAGACGTGAAATCACTACTGTGTCGGTGAACGACAGCGCACGAGGGAGAGGAGTGCGCAAGGGTGAGTCATAAAAAATGGAAGTTTGAACAAACAAGCTGATGAGATGGCGTCACATTTACAGCTTTGAGCATTTGATTTTCTGAAGAAAAAACACAGAACAGAAGGAAATATGAAGCTTGGGAATCGAAAAACTAAAAAAAAAGGCTGAGTAAAACCATTTGAAATTCATAGGATTTATCAGAATAAAAAAAAGCAGAACGTTTCTTTCAGTTTTTTTTTTGAAAAAATAAAGAAATTTCAAAATTTTATTTTTCAAAAATTTCAAGAATTTCAATAAAAAATTTTCTTATTTTTTTTCATTTTGTCAGTACAGATATTGTAAGGGATCGAAGATCCCTTGGTCTGGTATTTCTAGTGTGGTCTGTAGTCTGATCCCGGAAGCATTCCAATTCCATGATTCTCACCACATTCTTCCGTTGCCCACGAATTCTAAGGAAACAGTCTTGGGATTCGCCGCGGCAGGAGAACAAAAACACAATCTCTGAGCTCTCCAGCCTTCACAGCCTCCCTCATCTGGCCAACATTCTTGCGGGTTGACAATTCCCATGGCAAAGCCCACGCAATCAGATGACGTCGCCGGAACAGTCTCGCCCCTATACAAATCCCACACGCTCTCACTGTACAATGTCCAATCAGATCAACATGCTCCAACAACCAATGACACATCGTCCGGAATTTCCGATGTCTCTCCATCGAGCCGCAACCATCGTCTTTAATTGAATCCGCTGCCCACACAGTTTCCCATCCCTCCCCCGTATTTCCTCACTTCCCTCTGATCTCCCCGACGCCTGATTTCACCTATATAAACCCTCCCCATCCTGTATCGAGGCTTCTTCTCTTCTCTTAGACTGGATTCATAGTGGACTGATCTAAGCGAATAAAGTGATTGTTAGGTTCGAGCCTGTGTTGTGTGTTGCACCTTTTAATATATTCGATCTATTAGGGATTCTACTTAGACACGGGGGGGGGGGGGGGGGTTGGAGGATATATAAGTCTAAGATTTTGAAGATTTTTCACAAACTGGGTTATTGAAAAACTGATTTACAGATTTAAGCTTGATTTCAACTTTCAGAAGTTTTTTCTCTTTTTTGGGATAAGTTCAACAGTAATTAACTGAATTTAAGAAATCAGTAGGTTAGGAAGATGACATAAGCAAAAAAGCACATAAATTGCTTTAAAACTCAGTCTCACAGAAGCTCGAGTCCATATTTACATGAGATTTCGATTTTCATGACTCAAACACCACGATTTGAATAAAAATAATTCAGTTTCCAATTGATTAAAATTAGAGAATGGGTTATGTAAAACATATACACAAAACATCGAGAATATATCTAACAAGCCAAACATGGAAAAAAGTGAGATATGATTTCAGAAAAGAGCGTGATTTTTAGTTATTTCGTGAAAATTTTCTCAAAAATAAATCTCGACCACTTTTTACTGTGGTTGCTGATTTATCAACTCAGATAACTCTGCTGTCTTCAGCTGGCTCCCGAATGCACGCTTAAAACGTCGAGAATCCGAAGAATCCTTTTTTTATTCTGATAAATCTTATGAAATCCAGACACTTTTTTTTGTTTTTTGGTTCTCATCATGAGCATGGTCCTTCAACAAGACTACTTTACATGGGAAATCAAAACAAATTATAAAAAAACTTCATATTTCCTCTTGTTCTGTGTTTTTTCTTCAAAAAATCAAATGATCAAAGCTCTAAATGTGACGCCGTCTCATCAGCTTGTTTGTTCAGATTTCCATTTTTTATGACTCACCCTTGTGCACTCCTCTCCTCTTACGAGTTTTCTAAAAAATGGCAGAAAGAACTGGAAAATTTCGAAATTCGAATTTTTTTTCAGAACGAAGACTCCATGGCTTGGATAGAGTGGGTATTGTCTTCGACCCCTGGCTTCGAGTCAATCGACCAGAAGATTCGCGATAATAGACTTTGTAGCTCCCGTTTGGTTGCTGTCCTGATGAAAATTTTGAAAAAGTCAAAACTGCAAATTCCTGTTCATCATTTCAATTTTCTGGAGATTCACGCTAAATTAGTAATTAATGTTAGAGAAGTTCAGGATTTTATTTCAATAAATAAAAACGGTTTTCTTGATACTAATATGATATTTTTATACTAATTGAAACTAAAATGTGAATGAGAAAATGTATTGAGAAAGGTTAAGCCCATGCAAAATGCTTGAAATGGCCGGACAAAGGTCGTTGACTCCTGCTTGTCTTTTCTTATGATAATGTTAGTTTTCGACCATTTTCGCCCAAAAATGACTCTTAACCGTGCAATATTGTTTTTGAAGGCAGCCAGAGTGATGGCCGCGGCCGCTGGCCTACAAATGGATGGTTGTTGTTTGTTTTAACGATTTCTAACTTTCGCTTGGCGTTTTCAGAAAAAAAAATTGGGAATAGCTCAAAAATAACAAATATTGAAACAGAGAGCTCGTAAATCGGTCATTTGTCAAATTCTAGGATGAAGAGCGATCAGAGAGGATCGAAATAGACGACAGACACATGCAACTTCTCAAAGACGCAGAAGACGTTGGGAGAGATTTCCAAGGTATATCATCTAACTTATCGATCCTCTAAACCATCAACTTTTTTTCAGAAAAAATATCAGCGAAGAACTAAGTTCCCAGGACAAAAGATGACACGCTTCAGTAAGAATCTTGCAAAAGCAAGCAGGTGGATTGACTTACTCGCAAAGTTTTTAAAATTTGGGGTTTGATTATTTTGTGTCTTTTTTTTATTTTTTTTTTCTACTTTTTCTTGTTCTGTTGTTATAAATGATTGTTGATATCTTAAAACAGAAAAAAAAAACATCAAGAAATAACGAAAAAAATGTGAGAATTCTGTGAACGGAACAATTTCTTGCTTGTTCGACTTAGGGACTATTGTAGTTTTTCAGGGACCCCTTAAGGGACCTCTATAAAATCAATGAACCCCTATTCTGGAACAGAGCCAAATAAGGTTGTTTGGGCAATTTGAATGAAAATCAATAGATCGATTATCTGGAAAAAGCTCTTTTCGTGGATACTGGCATTGAACTTAGCTACACTCTTCAAGCCATTTCCGCATCGTTGAATTTGAACACAATTTATTTTTTCTAGAAAGTTTATTGGAGCATTTCGAAGTTTACAATAAAATAATATGAAAGTGATTAAGGAGACTACAGAAAGTACAATTGAAATGGTGAGGGAATTATGAACTTGAATTGGAAGGAAAAAGATAATATGAAAGGGGAAGGTGGAAATTTAGAAATTATTCTCTAATTTAGAATGCAACCAAGTCATCCTTTGTCGGTACTGTTTCCAGGACGAAATCCGTTCGTAACTCTGCCCACATGGATTTCTCTCCAAACAAATCGAATTCAGTCGCATATGGGATATCGTAGATCCAAGGGTGATAGCTTTCATAATCACATTCTTCCAATTCGGCAGGAATGACAAAACCACATAAATTGCAGCACTTGTCTTCATCTCGATGATGAATGTACATCATGAGAATGTGTTTTGCTTGGTTGTCGGTTCTAATCCGAACATAAGTTTCTTTTTTGCAATTGAAAAAGTTATATTTAGCTGATGGTATTGTAAAGCAACAAAATCACTCTTCCAAATTGAAGGGCATACTCAAAAACCAGTATTTCGTCCTATTTAGTGTTTTTCTTATTTAGTGTTTTTCTATGAGTGTCGAATTATTTTCCATGTCTGCCCAGAAGAGGATTGGGTTTTTTTGTCTAAAACAGCTCTCAAGCTCTCAAATTACAAGTATAATATAAATTGAAAAAAATCGAAACATTACTTAATATAAGCTACAAAGATGTCAGCCTATTTTTTGCTAGTGATGCCTACGCTCTTCTGAAAAAGGTTTTTTTTGTATTTTCAATTTTTCAATCTAATCCACTGCAACAAGGAAATTTACTCACTTGTGTTTTTTTAATTGTTCCGTATCGTTACGAAGACACAACAAAGATACCGTAAAAACTGTATTAGTAGTGCTCCTTTAGTAGTAGTGCCCCTCAAATAGTGGTGCCCTCCGGAGGAAGTGATTGAAAAATAGTAATGCCTCATTATGGAAATGATATTTTTCAAATTTTCGACTCGCTGACTGAAAATTCATGGATATTAGACTGAAAACTGTCCAAAACTTGAAAAAAGTTGGTGAAAACTGAAAAACAGGATACATTCTCGTTGTTATTTCCGTCATTTTTCATAAAAATCGTCAAGAAAACCAGATCAAAACATGTCAAAATTTGGAGGAAAAAATGCTCGAAAAATAATGGTGCCCCTCTAGTAGTAGTGCCCTCCGGAAAAAGAGGTTGAAAAATAGTGGTGCATGCACTACTAATTCAGTTTTTACGGTTTATCAGAGAAAATAACAAAAACATAGGCTGCACCATGAAGCGACCATGGAGACGGGTATGAATGAATTGTATGCTGGCAGTTGGCTCTCTTCTACGAGAACTAGAGATTGTGCGTTTGTTAGAGAGTTAGAGAAACATAGCCGTATGGCAATTCTTTTGGGGTGAAGAGAGAAGGGAAAGTAAAATGTGGACAAATGGCCGTTTTCTGTGTTGTGTGCATACGTAAAGAAGAGAAAAGAGAAAATGGGAAGAGAGGATGTGTAAGCAACCAAAATAAGTTAGTTGAATATAGATTTTGGGATTGATTTTAGGATTAAATGTGAATCAGAAAACGCACATAAATAGGTTTTCAATACAAAGATGATATTCAACCACATGGAATTCTTTTTCAAAAATAAAGGGTAACCTTCCTCTTTCCCACGTTCTCCTCTTTCATTAGAGCACACTTCAAAAGAAAGTTTCCGCGACTTTATTACGACAAAATTTTGTGCCAATTTGAATTGATAAACGTTGAGATCTCTGTGAGATATTGGAACTAGAATAAATGGACTCTACTGTTTACAAATGCTCAGACAGAAAATCTTATCTCAGTTTATAATAATCCATTTTCAAACTTTTTTTTTCCTGAATTATTTTGTTTTTCAGTTGATATCCCTCTAAAGATCCCTTGGAGACAACAAATCTCGGCAATCTTGAATATCAAGTTTTAACAAACTGAAAACTTTACTGTTATCAATTTCTTATCATTTTAAAATGTTTTTCGAGTTGAGAAACAATACCAAAAACATTTGCATAGAAAACAAAAGAAAAGTTGCCCATGGTGGAATCGAACCAAAAACCTTACTACTGCTGTACTATCCCACTAACCACTCGGCTACCGACGACACATTTTCTCTCATTCTTTGGGGCAATGACAAGAGAGTGAGAAGAGGAGGAAAGGTGGAGGGAGTTTCATTCGATCGGCCAATCGCTTTTTTCTGAGGAAATGCAAATGCGCTCTGTTGATAACTTTTTTCTTTCGAATTTATCAAATTTTTTTTAATTCGATTTTTATCGTTTTTGGCTGTTTTTATGCGTTTTCGAGCGTTTTTTTTTGCAGTTTTTTGTGTTTTTTCATGAAAAAAATTCAATTTTATCACAAAGAATTGTTGAATTTCACTTTTATATACACTTTTTTCGCGTAATTCCTTCTTTCCGGCAGCCTTAGAAAAATTTATTCTGCAGAGTAGTTCAACCAATTGTGCTAGGTCAAGGTCCAAGGTTGGACACACCGTTGTCGTTTACGAGCGCAAGAACAGAATCGGAAGACTTTTAAGGTGAAAAATTAAGAAGAATGCATTGTGAATATTATTCTTTCTCAGATGACTCCAAAACCTTGGTCGCAAACACTACAGTTGAACAAGATGAAACAAAGGAAGTTCCAAGGTCTGGAGACTATTCGATGGATTTTGAGATGGCAGAAGATATGTCTGGGTTCGAGAACCAGGAGGATCTTCAGGAAGCGGCAGATCAAGAAGAGGAGGAGGAATCCAAATCGGATCTTGAGGATCATTCGGACGAGGAGGAGGTGAGTGAAATTCAATTTCTTGTAATTGTGAAAACAAAACAATGAAACTGGGCACGCGGGAATCAGAACAGACAGAACATGACGTGACTTTCTGTAATTAGCTTTATTGGACGTCTCTTTCCGTTGGCTGCCTATCCCATTTTGCAAAGATAATTTTTTTCTGTTTTCAGTCTTTTTCAAGCAAACACTAGAGAATTGAATTTCTTTTTTTTCAGATTCTTCTGCCGATTGCCAGCGTCGACGTCGAAAGTCTCGATTGGATGAGCTCACGCAAGCCAGCATTCAAAACCGGAAAACGGATCGCTATCATTGGATCCGGGCCGTCTGGCCTTGCTGCTGCCGCCCAGCTCATCAAAGTTGGACACACTGTTGTAGTCTATGAACGCAAGGTCAGAATCGGAGGACTCCTCGGATACGGAATCAAGTTGGACAAGCTTGCGTTCGACAGACGTGCCGCCCAGCTCATCAAAGTTGGACACACTGTTGTCGTCTACGAACGCAAGGTCAGAATCGGAGGACTCCTCGGATACGGAATCAAGTTGGACAAGCTTGTGTTCGACAGACGTGCGTCTTTGCTTGAACAAGAAGGAGTCCGTTTCCTGACCAACACGGAGATCGGAAAGCATGTTCCAGCCGATTCCCTTCTCAAGGAAAATGACGCCATCATTGTTTGCACCGGATCCACCACCGCTCGCGACTTGATGGTCGAAGGACATGATGCCAAAAGAATCTGTTTTGCAACAGAGTTTCTGTTGAAAGAGAAAGGACCCCGTCGAGATTTCAAGAGAATTGGGTTTCACCCAGTGAAAAAAGATGCCATAATCATTGGAGGAGGAGACACTGCTAATAAGTGTATTGAAATCAGCAAGAAATTGCGTTGCAAGACTGTTGGAGCCTTTGAAATTCTTCCACAACCTGGACCAGAACGCAAGCCAGAGAATCCATGGCCAGAGTGGCCACTCATCTTCCGTATCGACTACGGTCACGAGGAAGCTAACAAAAAGACTGGATCCGACCCAAGAACCTACTCCGTGTCCCCGAAACGTTTCCTCACCACCACCAACTCAGCTGGAATCAAAGTTCCTACTGGATTGGAAATTGTCGACGTGGAATGGGAGAAGGACGAAAAGGGCGCCTGGAAGCTCGTTGAAAAGACTGAGACCATTCGACCAATTGAATGTGATCTCTGTATTCTAGCGGAGGGATTTATCGGATCTGAAAAGACCGTCATTGAGCAGCTGAACTTGAAGACGGATCTCCGTTCCAACATCATCACACCGAAGGACAAGAATGACTCTAACGTTGCCAAGGTAAATACATTTCGTTTCGAATTTTGTTTTCTCATTTATTAATTTCAGGTCTTTGCCGCCGGTGACTGTAGACGGGGCCGATCGCTCGTCGAGTGGGCCATTCACGAAGGGCGCCAAGCAGCTCAACAGGTGGATGAGTATCTCAAAAAAGACAAGACGCCATCTTTGGAAGAGAGACCTCGTCGTGGTGATGAATACTATGTATGTCAGCGATTATTTTTCAACTGAAGACTCAGACATTATTTTTCACCCACATCTAAAATCGCTTTGAAAAACTGAAACAGTAACCTCTCCAAACATGGAAAACAAATGGATTTCTCAGGAACTTCCGGAGAGTGAGGATGACCAACTGCGATTTGGAAAACCACAAGGAGTGATGAATCCGGAGCGAGATTCTGACTATGTCCCTCTATACTTTGTCAGAAAGGTGAAAAAAAGCTAGAAGGTTAACTTGGTCACAGTTTCATAACTTCTCTTCCATCTTTTTTCATTTTTTTTTCAACATCTTATTTGGTCATAATCCTGCTTATTTGTCAATTATGTAGATTAATATAAATTTTATTGACCCTTTTTTTTCGTTGTTTAAATATTTTTTTCTGTCCTCCTTGTTGGGATGTTTGGCTAGCATAAATAGGAAAACTTCCACTTAAAGCTGGTACTGCAGTGTCTCTGAACATGGACATGTCCTCATTTGAGTTTCATTATGATTTTGAATAGTCCTTTTCTAAAGGCATCCTGCGAAACAATTTTTTTCTTCAAGCTTACCAGCAGGGAACTTGCCCTTGTTGGTATCCCACTTATGTCCATAACAGGAATGATTTATGGATAGGAGAAAGTTAGACTTAACCTTACCGATCGGAAACCATAATTTCGTTTTTTCACCATTCGAAACTGTTATGATACACTATAACCAGACGGTTTTCGGCGCTTCGCGCCTTAACCGTCTGGCTTCTTCTGAATTATTAAAATTAAACACATTTGTAGACCCACTTTCATACGCAAAAAGAGAGACAACCACCTCTCTCTTGCCTCCCGGGAAAACACTGGGACACGCAATTTTGGCTATGTGTATGGATAGTACAGAGCTTCTCAGAGCTCGAATCCAAAAACGGAAAAGACGGGCATCATCTCAGACACGGACCCTATCGATTGGTGTAAAATTCATTGAAATCGGTTCAGTAGGAACTGCGATATGATACCGGACAAACAAACACCCACACAGACACACAGAATCTGTCCAGTAATAATAGTAAAGATGATCAACAAGAGTCAATATCAAGAGTATCGTTTTGACCACCCGTTTATTGTTAAGACTTTCTTTGGTCGTGTTTAGAACGGCTCATCCATTACTGTAAATTAGAATATAATGCCTTGTTTTATGAACATTTTGACTTAATTTAACTTTTCTGACACTCCTATTCTGAAACCTGACAAATTAGAGCAATGTTTCATATAAGAACTTTCCAATATCAGCAGCTATATCAGCTATATCAGCAGTCAGCAACAAGGGCAAGTTCTACAGAAAACACTTTTCCGACGTCAGTACCTACTGACACTATTCCATAACCTGAAATATAAAACGTTAATTATATTTTTTCGAAGTCAAAGCAATATAATACCGCAAGTTGTTAATGTTGTGAGTACATATGTATAAAAGGGCTGTTGGAAATGTCCATTTGTTATGCATATTGGATAAATCATCAGATCGGTTAAATTCCAGTCGTATAGACTATAGGCTGACAGAACTCTGAAGTTTATGAGAAAATTGGAAGTTGAAATACAGAATTGCATTTAGCATGTTGCTTTTGTTTTGAAAGCATTGTGAATATTATTCTTTTTTAAGTGAATCCGAAAAGCTCGTGGAGCAAAACGAGGCTCGCAAGAAGCAGGTTGATATTAACAAGGTACGAGCCTTTTATCAGTGCACGATTAGAAGCCAAGAACAAGAACCTTGTCCATGGATATGCAAATGACTGAATTCGAGAACCAGGAGGATCTCCAAGAGGCAGCAGATCGAGAACAGAAGGATAAATCCCGTTCGGATCTCGAGGATCATTCGGACGATTTTTTCAATTTTTTCGAAGATTCGTATCGCGAACTCAGCTTTTTATTATATTGCGAACTATTGCGAACTCAGCTTTTTCTCAAACTTCTCAATTCCTTCGTTTGCGGCAAACAGTTTCTTCTTGAGATTTTCAATTTCACAATTAACTTCAACCATCACAGCCTGAACGTTCAGCCAATTCTGGATCCTTCCTGAGATTATGTCGTTGTATCTCCCAAAAAAAGCTTCAGACTGAATATCTTTATAGAGAACTTCTTCAACTAAGCAGCTTCTTTTTTTCTTTATTTCACTTGCGTCTTCTATGACTTTTCACATAATGATATGGTGGTAGATAAACTGTAATACCACATCTTACGGCAGAATGCAGAACACTAAGTTCTCCCTGAAAACCTCCTGTCTTCCCTCCTTTCAAATAAGCCGAAGAAAGGGCTAGAAAGAAGAAACGAAAAATGTAAAAACTCTAAGAATTCAGAGCTGGATCACTTAAAAAATACTGAATCCAAATATACTTTTCACTCATAGACATCTTTTTTTTACTTTTGCTGTTGCATTTCTTTAAAATAAGTCGGCTCTTTCTCTTTTTTTACACAAAGAAATCAAGCTGTATGCAGGTAAGCTTGAAGAAAAAAATTGTTTCGCAGGATGCCTTTAGGAAAGGACTATTGGAAACCATAATGAAATTCAAATGAGGACATGTCCATGTTCAGAAACACTGCAGTACCAGCTTTAAGTGGAAGTTTTCCTATTTATGCTAGCCAAACATCCCACCAAGGAGGACAGAAAAAAAAAATTTAAACAACGAAAAAAAAAGGGTCAATAAAATTTATATTAATCTACATAATTGACAAATAAGCAGGATTATGACCAAATAAGATGTTGAAAAAAAAATGAAAAAAGATGGAAGAGATTTTATGAAACCTTGACTCAGTTGTCCTTCTTCTAGCTTCTTTTCGCCTTACTGACAAAGTATGGAGCGATGTAGTCAGGATCTCGCTCTGGATTCATTGCTCCTTGCGGTTTTCCAAATCTCGGGTGGACCTCCTCACTCTCCCGAAGCTCCTGAAAAATCCATCTGTTTTCCATGTTTGGAGGGGTTACTGTTTTCAGTTTTTCAAAGCGACTTTAGACGTGGGTGAAAAATAATGTCTGAGTCTTCAGTTGAAAAATAAACGCTGACATACATAGTATCCATCCTCACGACGAGGTCTCTCTTCCAAGAATGGCGTCTTGTCTTTTTTGAGATACGCATCCACCTGCTCAGCTGCTTGGCGCCCTTCGTGAATGGCCCACTCGACGAGCGATCGGCCCCGTCTACAGTCACCGGCGGCAAAGACCTGAAATTAATATATGAGAAAACAAAATTCGAAACGAAATGTATTTACCTTGGCAACGTTAGAGTCATTCTTGTCCTTCGGTGAAATGATGTGGGAACGGAGATCCGTCTTCAAGTTCAATTGCTCAATGACGGTCTTTTCAGCTCCGATGAACCCTTCCGCTAGGATACAGAGATCACATTCAATCGTTCGAATGGTCTCAGACTTTTCGACGAGCTTCCACGCGCCCTTTTCGTCCTTCTCCAAATCCACATCCACAATTTCAAGTCCAGTGAGGGCCTTGACTTCATCAGCGTTGATGGTAGTAAGGAAGCGTTTTGTGGAGACAGAGTACGTCCTTGGGTCAGATCCAGTCTTCTCCTTGGCTTCCTCGTGACCGTAATCGACACGGAAGATGAGTGGCCACTCTGGCCATGAGTTCTCTGGCTTGCGCTCTGGTCCGGGCTGTGGAATGATTTCGAATTCTCCAACAGTTTTGCAATGCAATTTCTTGCTGATTTCGATACATTTTTCAGCAGTGTCTACTCGTACAATGATGATGACATTCTTCTTCTCTGGGTGAAGCCCATTACGCTTGAAAACTCGACGAGGTCCTTTTTCTCTCAACAAAAACTCCGTTGCCAAACATATTCCTTTGGCATCACGTCCTTCGACCATCAAGTCGCGAGCGGTGGTGGATCCGGTGCAAACAATAATGGCGTCGTTTTTGTCGAGAAGGGAGTCCGCTGGAACGTGCTTTCCGATCTCCGTGTTGGTCAGGAAACGGACTCCTTCTTGTTCAAGCAAAGACGCACGTCTGTCGAACACAAGCTTGTCCAACTTGATTCCGTATCCGAGGAGTCCTCCGATTCTGACCTTGCGTTCGTAGACGACAACAGTGTGTCCAACTTTGATGAGCTGGGCGGCAGCAGCAAAGCCAGACGGCCCGGATCCAATGATAGCGATCCGTTTTCCGGTTTTGAATGCTGGCTTGCGTGAGCTCATCCAATCGAGACTTTCGACGTCGACGCTGGCAATCGGCAGAAGAATCTGAAAAAAAAGAAATTCAATTCTCTAGTGTTTGCTTGAAAAAGACTGAAAACAGAACAAAATCTTCTTTGCAAAATGGGATAGGCAGCCAACGGAAAGAGACGTCCAATTAAGCTAATTACAGAAAGTCACGTCATGTTCTGTCTGCTTTGATTCCGATGTGCCCAGTTTCATTGTTTTGTTTTCACGTTCACAAGAAATTGAATTTCACTCACCTCCTCCTCGTCCGAGTGATCCTCAAGATCCGATTTGGATTCCTCCTCCTCTTCTTGATCTGCCGCTTCCTGAAGATCCTCCTGGTTCTCGAACCCAGACATATCTTCTGCCATCTCGAAATCCATCGAATAGTCTCCAGACCTTGGAACTTCCTTTGTTTCATCTTGTTCAATTGTTGTATGTGCGACCAATGTTTTGGAGTCATCTGAAAAAAAATAATATTCACAATGCATTCAAAACAAAAGCAACACGCTTAATGCGATTCTGCAATTAGCAATAGCAATTAGTCTTTCTTGTTTCTATTTTTCTTCTATCCACAACTATCCTTATATGACATTTGGATGACAAACTATGTAAAGCTTTTCCCACCCCACATACTCTTCTCTCTTCTCAACTTCTTCCTTGGTCTATTCTGAACTTTACTGACTCAATTTAGTTGTTCTTCGTTTTCCGCCACTTCATCAACTTTTTTCGACTGCTTCATTTACAGCATTCTTCGTGTGTGAACATCGAATTCGGCATCGTACATTCGACTTATCTCCCCAAACTCTTATCCAACTTTTTTTTCTTTTTCGTGGCCCCAAAACCCTTTTTTCCACTTTTCCACCAATAGATTGCTCCAGGCGATTCAACTTACCGGATGACGCATCACTTGTTGTTGGGAAGGCTGATCGGTGCCTCTTCAAAGCTTCGGCCGCGAGAGTTTCAAATGTTGCTCCTCCAAGACGAGAGACTGTGTTTGTGAAACACTTTTCGACGACATCCTTCGCGAGTCCCACAATCTCGAACGTCTGTGCATGCTGCAAAAACACGGGGATCAGCCTCTTTCAAACGTTTACTCTCAAAACCCTAATCCTCCCTCTCTCATCCAATATTCTCTGAATCCTTACCTTGTACGAATGCAATGTTGAGACTCCCATCTTGGCCATCGCTTTGAAGATTCCACGTTCGACACTCCAATGGAACTCTTGATGGACTTGATTGTCATTCAGTGTTTTGTCCAAGAGTCCCAAGTTACGAAGACGGTACATCGTCTCGTAAACCATGTAAGGGCAGATGGCATCCGCTCTGAATCCAAGGAGTACACAGAAGTCATGGACGACACGTGCTTCTCCAGTCTCCACTACAATGGCCACTTTCATACGAAGACGTTCACGAATGAGGCACTGATGAATTGCTCCAACGGCAAGAAGGGATGGGATCGGGACACGTTCCGTTTCTCCAACTACGAAAGGAGGCATGACAGTGATGTCATCAAACAAAACAGGTTTTGGTAGACTATCTCCATTTTCCAGAACTGCTTTGAGAGTTGAACGATTGAAAATAAAAGAGTAATTTGAGCTGCCAGGAGTTTCTTTGAATCATTAAATAGAATTTATTGCTTACCAGATATCGAGCAAACCTTTATCAATCCACAAAATGTTTCCATCCCCATCCACCAATATCAGAAGAAAAAAAGAAAAGATTGACTTGTAGTTGAAAAACAGACTTCCAGATTGACCAGATGCTTTGATTCGGATGTGCTTTCCATCTATGGATACTAATGTCCTGATCAGGCCTTTTCGAGTAAAACTGCTTTCAAATTCTCTTCATTCTCTGTGTGTTTGAGGTAAATCTATATTGAACATACAGTCGCTCACTGTGTTTGCTACTTTTTTTCATTATGCTAGAAATAGATCCTTTGGAGATTCCTATCCGACGGCTTAATCCACAGTATGACTCACCTAGAAAGTTTTTTATTTGCAACTTGAAACTTTCTTCCATTTTTCACCTCCAGTTACAAATTCCAGGAATAACACAATCTGCTCTAAAGCTGTGATTTTGGAATTTTAGCTTTAACTGCCATTTTTCAGAGCACGGACAATCTTCATAATCGCTCACTTTTCAACAAAGGTGTGTTTCTGAATCTTTCTACTATCCTCAGACAGATGATTGAAACTTACCTTAGTTTCCTTATCAGAAGCAATAAGCTCATTGCAAAGACTTCGGAAATTGAGCAGTCATCTTAATTTGAAACGTTTTGCTTGTTCAAGCTTTTTCTGTTTTCTTCGTTTCTTTGCTATTTCTTTTTCTTTACGCAGCATCATCTTTTTTTTTGAGAAGCAGGGTGAGAAGCAAAATATTCAGCACATCTAAATTCCCAAGGTACATTATAATCAAAAAAAAAGCTTTTTCAATGTTTGCTCACTGTTCTGTTCAGGCTCCATAACGCGCTAGGAATCAATACAAAACAATATGAAAAACTAGGAGAAATCTCAAAAAAAGCCAACACTGGGTTTTTCGCCACGTGGAAGGCCAAAAATCCAAAAAATCGGCAAAGCCGCGTGTGGACTGGCATAGGTGAGGCTTGGAGTTGATTTCGGAAAACTAACAGTGAATGATAGCTTTGTTATTCAACACTGTTTTTTTACAAACTGTAATCGAATCGAAAACTTGTTTTATAATCTAATAAATTTATTATGAACGTGAAAAAGAACCTGATAAAACAATATACAAGTAATGGAGGTGGCGGGGACTCGAATTCAAGAACTGATTTGAATTTCAAGATGAAAAAAAAATTCGAATGAGAAATATAGCACTCTGAATGGATTAGAAGAATAGAGAAGCGAATATATAAAAGATCAAGATGCAAGTCAATGAAGAGATCGTTTTCACAAAATCAGGAGAAATGAACAAATGAAATAAATAGAAGTAAGATATAAAACATGTAAAAAAAAAGATAAGATTTAAAAAAACGAGAAAAAAAAATGTATTTGAAAAGCTTTGTGAAAATGGGGGAAAAGGAAAAAAGAACACAAAAGGGCAGAGTACATCTCAATGAAACGGAGTATTGCAAGAAGAAGATGATAATGAAAAGGGAACAATAGAGAAATTTATTTCGGTGGTCACATAGTCCCATCCCACTTAACGAGTATGGTTCTTTTTTGACAGAAACCAATTGTAGGAACTGTCCATTCTAAAAGTGAATCGAGTGAGATATAAATGCACCATTTAAGAACCGTTTAAGAACCTTTTAAGCACCTTTCCAGCATAAGTCAAGAACCTTTTAAGAACCTATTAGGCACCTTTCAAGAACCTATTAAGCACCTTTCAAGAAATTATTAAGCCCATTTTAAGAACCTTTTAAGCACCTTTTGAGCACCTTTTATGCACTTTTTAAGAACCTTTTGAGCACCTTTTAATAACCTATTAAACACCTTTTTAGCATCTTTTGAACACCTTTTGCAAAGGACCATCTAAGAACATACATATTTCCATGCTTCTGTTAAGGGGTCCCTTAATTTAATTTTTGCTTTTCTGTTTCTTTTTTTCCTGTTTTCGAATTTTTCTTCTTTTTTGCTTTCTGGTTTTTTCATTTCTTTTCGTTTTTGATTCAGAGTATCCTTTGGCTGATTTAATGACGGAGTACCTGCTGAAATTGATGAAACACTATGATAAATAGTCAGATTCTCAAAAGAATCAATAGAAAATTGCCGTTTGTCTGGATAAAATGATTACCCAAAGTTGAATTGGATATCGAAAAATGACATATCCAAAATATATCTGGTATATATATATATTTTTTCTGGATCCAGATATATTTTTTCTGGATCCAGATATATTTTTTCTGGATCCAGATATGTTTTTTCTGGATCCATATATGATTTATCTAGATCCAGATATAATTTATCTGGATCCAGATATGTTTTTTCTGGATCCAGATATGATTTATCTAGATCCAGATATAACTTATCTGGATCCAGATATATTTTTCCTGGATCCAGATATGTTTTTTCTGGATCCAGATATAATTTATCTGGATCCAATTATGTTTTTTACCGTTACGTTAACTTTAGTCTGGTAGAAATTTCAAGTGGGGCGCCTATCCTTTTTCGTTTGGAATGGATTACTTTTTTTCGTACGGTCAATATAAATTTTCCGGATTGTTGGCTCGTTTATGATCCTTCAATCGACTTGTTTCTGTCTTCGAGGTATTTTAAACTTTTGGAAATCTCCTAATTTTTGAATGTTTGAATTGAGATTTCTATTTGAGTTTTGGAAATAATCAGAAAAGGCTGGATTTGCAGAACAGGTTCCATTTGAAATTTGAAATTCCCATCAAAAAATTCCCATTTTTGAAGGTGGAACGATTATTTTGTGGATTGGAAAAAACGTGATTTTCAGTTTTTTCGAAAAAAATTTTTTTAGGTCACGTTTTGAAAAAACTAAGTGTGCCATTTTTTTTTTCTGGACCAATTTGGGATGTTTTTCATGTGGACACCATTCCAGAATAATTGACCTAAAATAGCGTTTCCGCGAAATAACCAAGTGGAACGATGATTATGTGGAGCAGTGTATAAATTTTCCGCATACAAGTAGGAAAGCAACGCCACTGGAAGAAATGCGGTAAATCTGTGTATTTTGACCCGGGACATCCTGCAATTCGTAACATTTTTCCACGCAATATAGTGACCGTCCTCGTTTTGCCAAGCACTATTCCCAAACATTTTCCCTGCAAGATATGAAACAGATATCTATTATTAGTGTGCACCATGGGTCATAAAATTGTCAAGAACGTTTTCAATAAATAAATTATTTACAGAATACAAAAAAAACTGTGAGGTCTCTAGATTGATGTTCTTTCTATTTTTTCTTTCTTCTAGACGCCCTTATTCTAAGCAGACAGCTTTAAAGAAAGAGGTGAAATTTTTTGTAATTCAATTACTGACATGATACAGAATTTGTGTAATCAATATTATCTTTTTCATTCTTGTTCGGATACCCTCTTCTGAGATCCTTTATTACTGAAACATTGTCCGAAACATTCTTTCAGTCAAATCATTGTTATATCACGTTTGTGTGCCGTTCCCAAAATCTCTTGTTTCCCATCCTCCTCTTCCCAAAAACTAAGCTCCGCCCTCTCCTAATCGAATCTTTTTTCCTATATTCCTCCTCGAGTTTAACATAGCCCTATTTTTCTTCCCTCTCTATCGACAAAGAGTGATACAGAATATGTCAAATCAAAATTATCTTTTTCACTATGATTTATCTGACAATTTTGCCGTTTTCTGTTTTTTATTACGCTATTTTAGGTCAATTATTCGGGAATGGTGTCCACATGAAAAACATCCCAAATTCAACCGCCCGGATTTCCCAAAAATTTCGGTCAATTCCTATGAAAAATGAAAAACCAAAAATACTTGGCCCACCGAGGAACCGAACTCGGATGCTGAATTTACCGAAATTTTTTTTACACCACTACACTACGCCAACAGCTGTGCGTTGAACAGGCGGCGGCAGCAGACTCTAAAATTAGTAAATCTAGCAGCCGACAGTTGACGGGGGTGGGGCTTAGGCTAGTGCATAGATAGCACAGAGCTTCCTAGAGCTCCAAATGAAGTAGAAAAAAGACGGGCATCATCGCGGTAAAATTCTGCATTGATCTGTCTTTGTTTCATGAAAATCGTATTTCTAGGAATGGTCCGAGGGTCGCGGAAACACAGACATACAGACAAACACACGGAATTCTATATTAGAATAATAAGATCTATCCCAACAATCTGCTGTTGATCGCCAAACTATTATTGATTTTGTCTTAAATTGAGTGTTGAATAACATTCATATTTATGTCTATCCACTCACCCTACTCTTTCAAAAAAGTCTTTATGTAGTCTCTCTATCTCTGTCAAAGTACATTTCTTTATTTCTTCAAGTCACTGTGTGTTTCCTCTATCTGCGTCTTTTTTCACTATTTTTCTTTGTCAGAAATACCCTATTCCTTTCAACCACACTGAATGGTGTTCTATCAAAACAGGAAATGAGTCCAGTGATTGATTGGATTCTTTTCAGGTGCCTATGTTTCATGTATCTGTTTATATTGCTCAATGGGATCCGCCATGTTTAATAACTGGGAAAGGTGCTTCTGAATGCTCAAACAAAAAAAATCTAATGTGAATTATTTCAGAACTTGGTCTTTCATTCATGCATTTCACTTTGGTTTCAATCTAATTGTTACAGTTGGTTTTGGAGAAATAGTTGTAACAGATTATATATTTCTATTTCTATGATTATATATTTCTATTTGTTATTGTTGATGAGTTTTTCATGCGCCATTTTTTTCTAGACCAATTGGGGATGTTTTTCATGTGGACACCATTCCCGAATAATTGACCTAAAATAGCGTAATAAAAAACAGAAAACGGCAAAATTGTCAGATGAATCATAGTGAAAAAGATAATTTTGATTTGACATATTCTGTATCACTCTTTGTCGATAGAGAGGGAAGAAAAATAGGGCTATGTTAAACTCGAGGAGGAATATAGGAAAAAAGATTCGATTAGGAGAGGGCGGAGCTTAGTTTTTGGGAAGAGGAGGATGGGAAACAAGAGATTTTGGGAACGGCACACAAACGTGATATAACAATGATTTGACTGAAAGAATGTTTCGGACAATGTTTCAGTAATAAAGGATCTCAGAAGAGGGTATCCGAACAAGAATGAAAAAGATAATATTGATTACACAAATTCTGTATCATGTCAGTAATTGAATTACAAAAAATTTCACCTCTTTCTTTAAAGCTGTCTGCTTAGAATAAGGGCGTCTAGAAGAAAGAAAAAATAGAAAGAACATCAATCTAGAGACCTCACAGTTTTTTTTGTATTCTGTAAATAATTTATTTATTGAAAACGTTCTTGACAATTTTATGACCCATGGTGCACACTAATAATAGATATCTGTTTCATATCTTGCAGGGAAAATGTTTGGGAATAGTGCTTGGCAAAACGAGGACGGTCACTATATTGCGTGGAAAAATGTTACGAATTGCAGGATGTCCCGGGTCAAAATACACAGATTTACCGCATTTCTTCCAGTGGCGTTGCTTTCCTACTTGTATGCGGAAAATTTATACACTGCTCCACATAATCATCGTTCCACTTGGTTATTTCACGGAAACGCTATTTTAGGTCAATTATTCGGGAATGGTGTCCACATGAAAAACATCCCAAATTGGTCCAGAAAAAAAAGCACACTTAGTTCGAAAAAACTGAAAATCACGTTTTTTCCAATCCACAAAATAATCGTTCCACCTTCAAAAATGGGAATTTTTTGATGGGAATTTCAAATTTCAAATGGAACCTGTTCTGCAAATCCAGCCTTTTCTGATTATTTCCAAAACTCAAATAGAAATCTCAATTCAAACATTCAAAAATTAGGAGATTTCCAAAAGTTTAAAATACCTCGAAGACAGAAACAAGTCGATTGACGGATCATAAACGAGCCAACAATCCGGAAAATTTATATTGACCGTACGAAAAAAAGTAATCCATTCCAAACGAAAAAAGGATAGGCGCCCCACTTGAAATTTCTACCAGACTAAAATTAACGTAACGGTAAAAAACATAATTGGATCCAGATAAATTATATCTAGATCCAGAAAAAATATATATGGATCCAGATAAATCATATCTGGATCCAGAAAAAACATATCTGGATCCAGATAAATTATATCTGGATCTAGATAAATCATATATGGATCCAGAAAAAACATACATGGATCCAGATAAATTACATCTGGATCTAGATAAATCATATCTGGATCCAGAAAAAACATATCTGGATCCAGAAAAATTATTCGCTTTTTTTCTATATTCTAAATGTGTGCATTAGTCTCGTCATGGTGTTTGCGGATGTCTCGTGTAGTCCTCTCGGAGTTGAAATTTTCAAATTTATTTTCTTCCAATTTTTCCAATTTTCATCGTTTTTTCTCGCATTTTCTCGCGGTTTTTAACGTTTTTTTTTCTTGAATTTTTGTTCGAATAATTCATTATTTTCTCAGGACAAATAAAAAACACTGCGGAGCCAGGTCAATTGCCCAAGCAAATCGGAAAAACGAACCAAGTAAGTTTTGAAAGCGTTTTTTTCGAAAATTTATGTTTTTCTATTTTCAGTTTGTCGTCCTAGCTACCCAACAAGCTAAATAAAAAGCACATCAACAATACTAAAGGTAAGGGAAGGTTGAAATCATATTATTGACATAGAAACGGCTGGAGAAGTTATTTATCTGTCTCCAGCTGTTTTTAAGAGATTATTTTTACAAAAACTGAGTTTTGATTTTATTTTTGTTTCAGATCTTCGTACTCTGAAAACACGGCGACAAAATGGCCAATTAAGCAGAAAGTTCATCAACTGAAAGTCTTCCGGAGAGACATTCAAAACATGAACCCGGAGCTGCCCATGACACTTGAAGAGAATCATCAATTGAAAGAGCATGCCAAGTTTTTCGAGTTGGAGGCGCTGTACAAGAAATGTGTTTCCAGAGAAAACTATATTCGAAACTCGGTTAGTCAATTTGTCATCAACTTTCTCGTATTCCAAATCGATTTTTTCAGATGGCTTTTTCACAAGCTGCAACATCTCTTCCAACTTCCTCTCAAATGATGATAACCCGTGCAACTGCGTCCGCCGACCCAACAATCTCAACTCCGAGTCAAGTGACCAACTACGAGCAGAAGAAACGATCTAGTAGAAGTGAGAAAGAGGGCGACTGTTGTTCAAACTGCCCAAGTAGACTCGGCAGTGACTCCAATGGTTAGTATTTTATAATATTTTTCAATCGTTTAGCTGCATTTAAACATTCCTTTTCATAAGGTTAGATAGTCTCACAACAAATAGAGTGACCTTTGAAAAGATTTGTTTATTGCAGTTCTCACAGTTCCAATCCTTTTTCTCGCTAGAAAAGTTCTGAAATCATATTTTTTCAGCCACTCAAGCTGAGAACTACCGACGGGATCATCAAGGAGTTGTCGCCGTGTATGCTCGATGGGTTCCCGGACTTTCACGCCACCATCCACAAGTTGCCATTTTTCTCCAGATTCTCTAAAATTCGGAGCATTCACTCACCGATGCGCAATAGGAATTGGTTATAAAACTTATGGAAGGGAATGCAGTGAATCTTGGAGACGATGCTCGACAATTAGAGGATACAAAAAAGGCTGCGGAATATTTGAAGCTCCAACGGCTGGTCGAACAATGTAAGGAGAAATTGAATTCTTTGAATAGTTCTACCCAAAAAATTGCTGATATTGATTCAATGGGAAATGGGATTCAAAGACAAAATTCCGATGCAGAGACAATCTCACAAGAGGAGAAAGAAGAAGTTACCTCTTCGCTGAACGTAATCTTGCGCGACAAGTCTCGGCGAATCATTGGAAGAGACATTCTAGAACTCCATCCGTCCACTGCTATAAAACTCAAGCAACAAGCACGTCATCCAATCAATGGAGCCATCATCCTCAACTGCACCCCGAATCAATTCGATGCCTTCGTTGCTTATATGGAAACGGGGATGGTTACAGTTCCCAGATCCAAAAAAGCTGCTGCTGACTTTGTTTCTGAGGCAAGCTTTTGGAGATTGAAGCCCCTTGTTGAAGCAACCACAAAGAAATATCTGAGAATTGCCGAGCACTCCCAAATCGTCAACTCTGGAAGGCTTGGAGTGGTGAAAGATCGCGGATTAGTGCCAGATAACACGGCAGATGTGAGTTTGTATTGGGAAAAGATTGATTTGGACAATCTATAGTGATTCTAAATACGCTCCTTTTTTTGGATGAGCTACAATTTTTGTTTTGGATATTTGGGTCTTTTGGAACATTTCGAAACTTTTAGTCACTTGAAATCATTTCATTTTTTCCCAGGGAAAATGCAAAATCACTGCAGTACCTCTAAATAAACAAAACTGACTTTTGAACTAAATTCAGTAATCTCTAATTGTTCAAACTTGATAATATTTTTCAGTACTCTGTCCGCAATCTAAACACATCGTCGATCCACCTGCCACATATTGCGTCAAAAGTGAAAATTTGTGGATTCATCCGCCAGAGCGTCCAGTCAAACAAGTGCTCGTGATGTAAATGGATCGACGTCTTCAACATCTGGCTTCACGTCTTCCACTGGTTCTGAGTCTGGAGCAACAAGTGCGCATGGTAGCAATTCTTCCAACCGCCAAAGAGCGTCCCGTTCAGTCAATATCAACGGATCCACAATGCCAACTGTTGCTTCGTCAGCTGGTGCCGCCGTGGTAAGTTGTCAAAAACGAATATAATAAATTAAATAAACGTCCATAGAAAACCCCAATTGAAAAATGAATAATTTGTTTCATTTTCAGGTTTCTCCTCCTACTTCTCCCGACTTGCCGCTCAAACGGACACGTGTGCCACCGAATCGATATAGATGTGCCAGCACATTCAGAGCCAAAAGAGCTCGTCTGGATTGATTGACCACCACCGATTACCATCAAATCAATCTTGGCTCATCATCAAATCAATCTGGTTGCTTCATGATTCTGGATCACGCTTGACACTTTACTCTTATTCCCATCAATATCATATTATGTGTTGGTGTTACAATAGATACCGTCTGCTATAAAGTGTGGGAAAAATTTTTCTTGTTTTGCTTGACAGAGATTTCACAAGGCTAACATGGAAGACTGGAAAGAATTTTTAAAAACTTAGAAAGAGAGAGAGAGAGAGAGAAAAAGAGGCAAGAATCTACCAAAAGAGCTCCAGTAACTCTGAAACTTTTTCTCATGCTATTTGAGTAGTGAACATAAAAACAAATTGATTGAAAGGAGTCTGGTCTTGCAGAAAAAACAAAACAAATTCACATTTTGAATATAAAAAAGGTTTGTAGAAAATTCGGTTTCGGTCTGCCTGTTTCATTCATAAGAAATCCTGGCCCAGCTGAAAAAAAGTGAGCGATTTTATAAGCATTCAGTTGTAGAGGTAAACCCTTTGATAGGCTTGCCACAACAGCAGAAGCTCCAAAAATGAAAAGGAAGACAATAAGACGATTCGTCGCAGAATGATAAGGAATAGTGAGAAGAGAAGGGCTTTTATAGAAGCAATGATTTGTTTAAGAGCGCCGCCACTTGCTAGGAAAGGATTCGACCGACCAAACCAACCTACTGAAAATGGAAGAAACAAAGTAGAAGAAAGCAAGGTAATTGTAAAATGAAAAATAAGACCAATAGAAGGAAGGAAATGTCAAAAACTGCAATGCATTTCTTTTTTTCTCATTATTGTTTCTCACTCTTCTTGCAGTTCAGCTTACAGTTTCTCGCTTCCTTATGCGTTGTCCATACTTGGTTGGTTTCGTTTCCAGCGTTTCCAGTTTTCAACAACTCTGTCGCCGAAGTTTCAAAATACGAAGCTGTTCCATTCCTTTTTTCAACTCAGAAATCAATGATAAATGGTTATCAAGTCACAAATTAAAAGAATTGATTAGCACTGTTAGTTCGGCAATGACTTCAATTGCACACCACAAGAGGCCAACGTAGCACATGGAGAACCAATTGGCGATGTGTCTATGGAGGGAACTCGGCTGGTCAATTGCATCGATAATCCATTCATTTGGACTCTTGGGAATCTGAAAAACTGTGATATTAACGAAGTGTTTGACCTGGTGCTCTCCAGCAAGTAAGATCATGACATCCATTTTATCATGCGTATTTGTTTCAGCGTATTTGTCAAAGTTATTTCGATCTTCTGTCATCAGAAACATAATCGGCGTCACTGAAAACACGAACAACCCTGCTTTAGTTTTGAGCTATTTAAAGAAGTTAGCTTTCTTGTCGGCCTTGAGAGCTTTAATGAGAGCATCGACTTTTTTTTGAGCAACTTGTTGAGCACTAAAATGAAGAGCCGAACCTTTTGATAGACTCGACTCAAGACCAGGAGTAGCCAAGATAAAAAAGCAGAAGATGGAAAGATGCATCATTGAATGATAGAGACACTAGGAAGCGAAGGCTTTTATAGGTGAGATGATTCGATTAAGTGCTCCGCCTCTTGCTGGAAACGAAACCAACCAAGTATGGACAACGCATAAGGAAGCGAGAAACTGTAAACTGAACTGCAAGAAGATAATGAGAAAAAAAGCATTGCAGTTTTCAACATTTCCTTCTTTCTATTGGTCTTATTTTTCATTTTACAATTACCTTGCTTTCTTCTACTTTGTTTCTTCCATTTTCAGTAGGTTGGTTTGGTCGGTCGAATCCTTTCCTAGCGAGTGGCCGTGCTCTTAAACAAATCATTGCACAATTTGAATTCATCCTAATAACTTCTCTATTCCTTCTTACCCCAAACGCTTTTCCTCATTGCCCAGAGTGCTGTGTAAAAGAGATTCATCTTTTGGCGCAAGGGAGCAGTGCCCGGCACTAAAAAAATTGATGACTTTGAAAAACGAAGAGACACATAAAAGAGAAAGTTTCTTCTCTTTTTCTTCCGGCACCTACATTGATAAGCTTAAGAAGCTTGGAAAACAAGAGACGCAGAGAACAAAGGGAGTCAGGAAAAAGACAGCTCCCCTTTCTCATTCGTACACACACAAATACCAACCAGAATGTCGTATCGGAGTGCTTTCATGACCTGACTGTTAATGGGCCTTTCTTCAGTATTTTTCTGAGTACCAAGCTATCACTAGTCAGATTGTATATTAGAAGGAATTTGAATAAAGACACTGCTGATTGTCAGACACTGGAACCAGCCATGGGATTCGAAGGAAAGGTAATTCATTTGAAAAAATCTTTTTTCTTTATCGAAATCACTTCTACAGAGCTTTCAGCCTTTTTTTCCCTCCTCCAACTTCAACTCTTCGTCGTGATCCCACCTCGTCAACAAAGTCGGCTGCCTCACGGATCAGCCTGACGCGCATGAGCACACCATCCAGTGCTACAGAAAACCTCAAATCTCAAATGGTTCTCCAAGCGTTTCATGAAGCCGTTCAGACACTGAACGTGCTTTTTTGAAGGAGTCTGAAGTGCAAGTGATGGAAGAAATTGGAAAAGTGTTGCCAACTGCGGTAAGAATTTTGTTGATTTATCCTTTACACAAGTTCTTTTTTTCAGGAAGTCGACTTTCAAGTATTCAGTACAGAGGAAAATTATCCGATGAAAATTCTCACAGTCCAAACTGTTTTGGGAAATTCATACCTGTTGGAGCATGATGTTGCAAAGAAATTGTGCAAAGAAATTTGTGAGGGCAAAGAAATTTGTGATTCTCAATGATTGTTACAAAAAAGGATCTTAGGTCCCTCTGGTTCAAAGTTAAAAAACGAGTGCATTAATTTTGATCTATCAATCTGAGAGGCATGAACGTCAAATTTTCATCGATCTCATTGAAAATTGGTTGGAATCGGAACGAACGAAAGGAACCGTTTTGACAATTGGATTCAGGCGAGAGGAAACAATCACTGAACTTCTAGGATTGATCAGAAATCAATTTGAAGTGGTCAAATGGAGTGAACGGTCTTTGACCTTAACCATGAAGAACAGATCAAGACTACTAGTCAGTTGTTGACAATTCGAGAATGATCCGGAGTCCAAAACAAAGCCGGATTCTTCATAGCTGTAGCTAAGTGTAGCTAGCTGTAGCTGTAGCTGAGGAAGAGCTGCAATCTAAATGAGCATTGTAATTAATTGTTGTGTAATTATATGATTTTTTTAGTGAATCGTTGTTGTTTTCTGCTTGAATATAAAGAACACGCTCTCAAAAAGTGTGGGATTTGTGTGAGGAAAGTGTGAGGAGTGTGGGATTTGAAGAATACGGAGTACGGTGCTGGTGTAGCGGTAATTTTCGAGCACACATGATGGAATAGATTCCGGCTTCCTCTCAGCTCACGAAAATAATGTTTGACTGTTAGATGGTAAAAACAGTGGCACACAAACATTATTTTCTAGCTGTTGGGGATCTCCATGTAACATGACAAATATTCTTGCCTGGATATGTGAGTTAAATATAGAAAACCGGTCTACATTGCAATGTTTATTAGACAAGGAGAGAGGACGGTCTGAATACGACCTCTCTCCAAGCAACCACACACATAGAATGAATGGTAATCTGTGGTGTGTCTCATCGGCGGTTCTTATCTACGGGTCATCTACTCGCGTGGCAGCTGCGACCCTCATAAATAATCCCCGCAAGATAGAAGAATACGAAGGGCACTATCGTGTCCTACGACACTAGTGAGCCATGTTTCCTGGAGCGCTATAATGTCAAATTTTTCATTGCTTATAATTGCATTTAATTCTAGTTTGTTAGCTATAACCGATCAAATATTAGTTGACAAAAAATTAAGGAATAAATTTGGGGAATTTAGGGAGTTGGAAGTAAATTTTGTACACGTGTTAAAGAAATTAACTAGTTTTTTGGGGCATCAGGGGTGACGCTAGTGTTTGAATCGATAAGCATAGGCTCACCAGATTGAAAATGACGTGGACGTTGTGCCATCATCGATTGTCGTTTCTTTTCTCTCAATATTCTCGATCGACTTTCAGTTCCTCTTTGGTCATCGATTTAAGGACAAATACTGGGGGATAACCTTTTGTGTCAAAAGACTTCAATTTGGAGGCGTTTCTCAGGAAATCTTGTTGGTAGTAGCTCGATGGAAACACAACCTTGAGAGGGCGTGGTTTAATTTCATCACGTGGACGTCCCATTCTATTAATATTAATACAGGCGGACATCCGGCTTTCATATATTTGAGCAGAAGGTTTACAGAATAAATGTCTTGGAAACTTTTTTCATGTTGAAAATATGATTTTACCTCTGGAACATTCCATATAACAACCGAACGCATTCGTTCCTTTCTCTCGGCAACATCTTCTCCGAAACCTTGTACATGTTGTATTCCATCGTTTTGCAAAGCTGCTTCCAGTATTTTGACCTTCACTTGTTGTTCAGCCAATTCTTTTTCGAGTATTTTATTCTCATTAATATCATCGACAGACTTCATCATATTATCCAATTTACCCGACAGTGCCTTCTGGACCGATTTTTCTACCATACTTCCTAGAATCTTCTCAAATTCTTCTGACCTCAGGAACTTCCGGAGAGCTGAAGTTGCCGCATTGTCCGCATCTGTTGATACTGCACATCCTTTGTTTAGTTTCTTTTTTCGCAAAGGAGACATTAGTCACGCGTACGGAGTGAAAATAAAACCGTTATGGAAATAAGTGTATCAACATAATTTCTTTAAACAATTAGTTGTTCGTATGTAATTGGGTTTTCAATGTCCAAAAAATTCATGAAGTTTTGATGAGTTTTAAATTGAAGAGACAAAAACCTAGAGTATTTCAGGAAAATTAATACAAATTTCTGTTCAAAAATGCTGGGAAATAAGTGTATCAACATGGATTCTTGAAATAAATAGGTTTTCGTACGGAATTGGGCATGCAATCATTCTTATATATAAAAAGCCAGAGGCGAATGTTCGGATGACACTTTTTTGGCAAGAAGAAAGAGAGATTTGGCCCCAAAAATATTAAACCGGACCATCTTCAAACGACAGCCGCGCACAAACCCGACTGCGCCTCATCGGACCACATGAACTGACAGGCCTATTTGCCTACAGATTTCGGCGGTTGTGAGGAGCGCCGCGATGAATTGTGTTCCGCAGGCGCGACAACCATTCTTATGTCTAAAAAAGGGCAAATTCATGAAATTCGATGAGTTTTGGTCGGTAAATCAAGGAGAAAAAAACTAGAGTATTTGAGGGGTGTTAATGCAATTTTCTATTCAAAACATGCTGGGAAATACGTGTATCAACATGATTACTTCAAATAAATAGTATTTCGTATGTAATTGAGCTTCCTATTTCCAAAAAAAGGCCAAATTCATGAATTTTGATGAGGATTGGTCGGTAAATTGAAGAGTAAAAAGGCTAGAGTATTTTAGGAATGTTAATACAAATTTCTGTTCAAATCAATCGGGGTAATAAGTTAATCCATTTTCTCGCTTTTTTCGCCACATTTGAACTTCTCATTGCCTTCCAAGATGATTTCACTTCCCAAATTTGAAAAAAAAACAGGAAACTATAATAACATCCTTGAAATGTTTTTGTCTTTTCATCTGTTTTGGGAGGTGCTTGAAAAGTGCTATTTTTCATCCATTTTTCATCTGTTTTTGGTTCATTTCCACTATCGAAACTTCGACTGACCGAAATTTAACAGAGACCAAAATTGCGAATCGAGAACATGACTGAGCAGACCTGATCAGCCACATTCCCATCCAAAAAATCGACCAAAATGCTTCATTATTTTTTAATTCAAAGACCCTAATCTCATCAAACTTCAAAACACCACTCGAGACTACATCTCGGGTGTGTACCGACAACTACCGGGTTCCGCCGCTCGCTATGTTTTGCGTGGGAAGTGGGCGGAGCCTAATGTTATTAGGTTGGCAAGAAAGTTTTTGTGTGATTTTGATTCTGCTGCCATTCGAGAAAGGCAAGGATTATTGACAAAAAGTTGAAGGTAAAAGGCATATAAAGAGTCAAGACATCTGGTATTGAAACAGAGACCATCAGCTTGCCCTTGTCCTGTGAACACTAGGCTCAAGTTCAGAAGGCCTACAACGTGCTCTAACATTTCCTTGATTTCTCACTTCTAATTTGCCACTGTTCCTTGACTGATGGTGGGTTTTATAGAGGACATTGTCTCTTACAAAACCCATCACAGACATAGAGTTCTTCAGTTAAAAATTTCTGAGATCTAGCTGAAAGAAGAAAAATGACTATAGTGCACAAGTAAGAGATACAGAAAGAGGAAAGATTCCTATCTTTTGGAAAAAGGTCACAGGCAACAGTAGCTATCTATACTATCAGTTACATTAGCTCGAGTTCCGAAGGTAGGAGTCCTGGGGTTTGGCTATCAAATAGCAGTAAGAAGTATATATACATAATGAACAAATCAGGGCCTACGACCTCTTTTTGTTCGAATATAGTCAAAGTCAAAATCACACAAAAACTTTCTTGCCAACCTAATATTTTACTCTGCTTCTAATATCCCGGCTTCTACTGAACCGATTTGTCTGAAACATGGGCTCCTTCTACAGTTTATGATGCTGGACGAAACTTCTCAGTTTATTTTGTCAATTTTTGATTTACTTTTTTTCAAAAAAACTTGAGAAAAGTCGAAAAAATGCGAAAAAACGCTTGTGTGCCGACCGACCCGACGCCTCTTATTTTGGCCATGGGTCGATTTTTTAAGAAATCAGTAGAACTAAATAAAAGTTTTGTAGAAAAAAAATCTCTGCAAAATGATATAAAATTTATTTTAGGTTTTTATTGAAAATTTTGGAGAAAAACCTAAAAAACTTATTTCGAAGTACTGGGAGAAGATTGCCCATCGGTCTGTATAATGTGTGTGTTAAGCCGTGCGGTAGAAGATTTCAAACTCAAGCAAAAACAATTTATGAAAATGAAAACTGGGAAGGGAAAGGGTGGGAAGAGGAAGGGTGGAAGTGGTTCACAAAAAACAGTCAAAGAAGACAAAAAAACAAAAATAGAATTATCAGTTAATATTGGATGTTGGTTGAGCGGCTCAGATATGGAACTTGGAATACTGGTATTGTTGACCCGGTGCTTTGCCCAATGGCTTGGTCCCATCATTGTCAACTTGTTAACTCTGTAAATTCGATTTGTTTTTCGAAAAAAAAAACAAAGGTTTCACTAGTTCTTCAAAAAACTTCAGAATGAGAAAACTTCTATTTATTTTGGAAAGGAACTTACATAATCAAGCCTCGCTTTCCTTAAAACCTTCCTGCTTTTGTGGACATTTGATCTGCGTTCTGTTCGGTCCTCTACCTCCTTTTTTTCCTTCCTTGGAATTAACTCCAAACCTTCTTTGGAAACATCTTTGGAATTACCATTTTTGGGATTGACATCTCCATTCGTTTGATTCCATAGTGACGGTTGATTGAATTTTTCTTTTGCTTGTTTCTCCAGAAGTGGCCAATCGTTGGAACTGGGGTAGAAGATTTCGACGGCAATATTGTCGTGTGTGCAATCTTTGAGGGAAACTCGTAATTCTTCCCATTTCCCAATTTCCAGTCCAAACTGATTCAATGTGGTGGCTTTTTCCATTGGGAAGTTGCCTTTCAGAATAGTCTTGTTGCTTGAATCGGTTCTCTCCGTGATCCGAATGGAGCCCGTGACGGCTGGTAGTCGCTTTGGCTTTGTGGCTCTGAGAAGCACAAAGAAGAAGCCATTCGCCCTTTTGAGTCGACAATACCTACAAAAGTTGTGTTGTGTGAATTAATTCCATTTCCAAAAATACCATTGGATTAGTCCATCGCTAGATTCCAAACTTTGAGTTCGAACTCTTCGTATTGGAGAAAGGGAAAGACGTCAAGGATGTCCACATGGCCCGAGAAGTTTCTTTGCATCTCCTTCTTGTCGATATCAAACGACATCAATTGAGTGATGCCTGAAATGAAATAAAATTCATTTTTAGTTTGGAGTCATTATTGATTTTGGAGAAAATTTGTCGGTGCTTTAGCAAAGTCTATCGTAACAGGAGCAACGTTCTACTTAGTTTGTCCGTTTATGGAAGAGCCAGAGCTCTTAATGTTGTTATTTGAGCAAATATTCCAGCGATCAATAAGCTAATAATTGACAGAATATACGCTTTTTTGTTTATAAAGAAGTTACGAATTACCAGTTTCCGACTAAATTCCCTCAAACCATTTTTTGAATCAAAAACTAACCGCATGTGGCAAAATGGGAATTTATGATGCTCGCGAAGAATGGCATGATGACATTGATTGTTTTGCAGCCAGATTCTTTGCACTCCAAGGCAAAGTACGCTATCTCTAGCCGATCCTTTGATAATATGAACACGTGCTTTCCTCGAACCGACTGCTTGATTTTGTCCGACGTTTCTGAAACAAGAAAAGTTGAAAATTTGAAAGAAGAATGAAATAAATTCCCTCAAACCACTTTTTGAATCAAAAACTAACCGCATGTGGCAAACTGGGAATTGATGATGCTCGCGTAGAATGGCAGGATGGCATTGATTGTTTCGCAACCGGATTCTCTGGACTCCAAGGCCTGCTCTTGCCTGCATCACACTGAAAAAACAATAATTAAGAATGGAAAATTGACGATTTGCGCAACAGAGACGTTTTTTGAACGAAATAATGAGGAAGAAACCAAGAAAAAAGAGAAAATTTACCGAAAAAAAAAACAAAAGAAGAAAGTACTGTGTATAGACGCGTGAAAATCGATAATTCTTTGCGATAATATTGAATTTCATCATGAAAAATTAAAAAAACGGCAAAAAATGCTTGAAAACGCATAAAAACAACGAAAAACGATGAAAATTGCCGAAAAAAAAACTAATATATTCAGAAGTAAAAAAAATGTCAATAGAGCGCAATTGCATTTCCTCACAAAAATGCGATTGGTCGATTGAATGAAACTCCCTCCACCTTTCCTCCTCTCCTCACTCTCTTGTCATTGCCCGAAAGAGTGAGAGAAAATGTGTTGTCGGTAGCCGAGTGGTTAGTGGGATAGTACAGCAGTAGTAAGGTTTTTGGTTCGATTCTACCATGAGCAGTTTTTCTTTTGTTTTTTATGCAAATGTTTCTGGTATTGTTTTCTCAACTGGAAAAACATTTTGAACCGATAAGAAGTTGATAATCGTAGCTTTTTCTAGTGGAACAACTTTAGTCGTAAGGCACGGGACGGTAACTTCATGAAGTATCATGAATTTTTGGATGAACATAGACTATTGTAAGAACTCTTTATATTATAATTCTCGGCTGTCCCGATCTTTTCAAACTGGAGAGTTTCATTTTCTCGAAATCGGTTCATGTCTTGAAAAAAAGGCCAAATTCATGAATTTTGATAAGTAATGGTTGGTATATCAAAAAGAAAACAAACTAGAGTATTTCAGGGATGTTAATGCGATTTTCTTCTTGAAACATGCTTGAGAATAAGTGTATCAACATGACTCCGTTGAATAAATAGTATATCGTATGTAATTGGGCTTTCAATGTCCAGAAAAATGCCAATTATAATAAACCACACTCGAATGGTACAAATTCATGGAAAAAATGGAAAATCCGACGGAAGACATTACATGAATGTGATGATACTGGTATTGTTGACCAAGACAATGTTAACACATACAGAACGCAAGAAATTAAAAAATATTGGAAAACATCGAAAAAAAATTTTGAATGAAAAAAGTGTTCATGGGATTGAGTGGGGAAAATCTGAAGAGTTCACAATTATTTTTTCTGGAAAACGATAACAAAAAACAAAAAAAGGATGGCGTCTTCAGGGGTCCGCAGCGATTTTCAAAAGTGGAAATGAGTTGTACTTAACCTAAGCTTTCCTATGGTACCACTCGTTAAGCGAAAGCTCATCCTATGTGTAGACCATTCCCTAGTAAACTAAATTAACCATAGTTGTCACGGGCCGGGCCGGGCTTTTCCGAAAAAAGCCCGGCCCGGCCCGGCAAGAAAAAGCCCGGCCCGGCCCGGATTGGGAAAATTATCAATTTCTAACCTTGCTTTTTATAAAGTTAGAGCCAAATTAACGTTTTATCTCTCTTTCTGACAACACTTCGTCCAAGTTTCGCCTTTAAAAAAGTTTTGAAAAGTTGATTTTTGCCAATTTTTCAACTATTTCAGCGCCTTTATCGTTTCCTACTTTTCTCATTATTACTGCTGAAATCCGCATAAGAAGAAAAAAGGTTTCACGTTCTCATAAAGTAAGAAAAAAAAGAAAATTGTCGAGTTTATTATGATTTTGGGTTAATCCGGGCTAACGGGCCGGGCCGGGCTTTCTCAAAAATTGACAACTATGAAATTAACTATTTGGTGTCGGCTACTATAGAGGAAAGAACGACTCTTTTTATGACCTGAGAACGATAGTCGCGGTTCCTTTTTATTTTTTTTTTCGATAACAGATAACACTTCTTCTCGTTTTTCTTTAGCATTTGAATTGAAAATGTGCTATTTTCTTCAAGGGTACTCCATCCGCTTACATTTTTCGGTAGTTTTTTTTCATTTTCTAATAGGCTGGATTGAGCCAACACCGTTTTCTTCCTATGTACTTCCGATACTATCTTGGGCTCTAGACGTTATTTCCCCAAACGGGCCAAGAGGATACTAACTTGCCCTTATTGTGCGCGCATATTGTTTTGCGAACTCTGCCTATAAAATTATGCAACTTTAACTGGGTGTACAATTTCCTTGTTGTTTTCTAAACGTCTCATACACAACAACTTTTAAGAGCCTTTAGCTCTGTTTTGACAAGGTTTAGTTAGTTTTTTCTCATTCCCTCTTATCGTTTTTGAGAAAACAAGAACATTTCTTTGTGTGCTCTTGTCGGACTTTTCCTTGTTTTCATAAAAGTCTATCGAAATTGATTTCAAAGCAGATCACTTCATAAGTGGAAACGATGTTTCTATGTTGCCGTATTTGTTGAAAATGATTCCAATCTCTGTTCAAATCATTCTAACCCTCATACAATTTTTGTCTTTTTCTCACGAGTCTACTTGTCTTGCGCATACCGTTCAATTGTATGGTGCCCTACTTCTTATCTAGATATTCAATGACATTGTGTACTCTTTTTTTTTGGCATATTCATCTCACCATCTCTTTCTAAATATATGTCTCAGCTCTCGTTCTCTCCATTCTCACTCTCACTATTTCTGTGAATTAAAGATCAGAAAATTCTTGAAGACGTTTCGACTAAAAAGATAACTGACAGAGCTGTGAGACCGACGATCGATTTGTTTTGTTTTGTTTTGTTTTTGAGTCATTAGTGATAATTTTTCTTGAACGCTCGTTATTTGAATTCTTCATGGTAAGTTTTGTTGTGTTTCGGTTGCTCGTAATGTAACAAAACTCAAAAAATCAATTACAATGTTGGAACTATTGCTGTTGCCTTTTGCTTTCAATTCAAACAATAGTGATTGTGCTCATTTCTACCTTTACTTAATCATTTAAAAACCTTTTCCACTTTCGTATAGGCAACATTCCCTCTTCTCACTCATTTGTTCGTCTTTCCTCTCTTATTGGTTTTACCGTTCAAACTCTCCAATAAAAAAACATCAGGAAGTACTCCAGGGTCACTCAAGAGTCCCCAAAAAAATTTTGAGACCAATCGGAGTGCTTTAAGATAAGTTATAAACGAAAACATCGCGGGACCCTCACCTATGCTCGCCACTGTAGTTACCGTTCTTTTTTGCCATATGCCATTTCCAAGTTTTTTTTCTGAAAGATATTGCTTTTGCAGCAGAATGACACCGATGTCCACTATTTCTGTGCACTAAGGGCCGTAAAAATATGTGTTTTTGGTTGCTCGTAATGTAACAATACCCAAATAATCAATCATAACGTTAAAACTATTGCTGTTGTCTTTTGCTTTCAATTCAAATAATAGTGATTGCGCTCATTTTCATCTTTACTTTATCATTTTGGAGCCTTTCATCCTGCTCTTTTATAATGGCGACATCCCCCTTCTAACTCATTTGTTTGTCTTCTTTCCTCCCTTATTGGTTCTATCGTTTAAACCTTTCAAGTGAGAGATATACCCCACTTTATCAGTCCTTCTTTCAAATCTTTCTTTTCCATTTCTTCGGAATTTAAAGAACTTGTCTTTTTTTCAGACAACTTCGTTTCTATTATCTCATTATGAACAATAAGCCAAAAATCGAGGTCCTGTTTGCAGCACTTGATCCACTCGTGAACAGTTATGCAACTTACTTGGGTATTTTCCCAGCTGAGGTAAGAGATAAGAAAATGAGAGCACTTTCCAAACTTCCAATATTCTTTTTAGATTCTCCAACAGTACACCAATCATGTGCTCAAAAAGACCAACACAGTTCCGATGAGCACTGAAGAACTGCCGGAAGAGAATTCTGGTATTGATGAAATGCCGGAAGAAGAGCAGAAGGGCAATGAAAGACGATGTCGACTTCCCAACTGAAACTTCTGATGTTGAAGTTATTTCATGTAATTAAAGCTTAGTTGAATTAGCTATTTTTAAAACGACGCTCACGTTGTGACATGTTACGTTTAATTATACCGTTTTTCAAGTATCCATAGAGCGAAAATCCACTCTTGATGTTCGCTAGGATAGTGCATAAGTACTAAAAACACTGTAAAATTACTACACCCATTCTTTTTCGGACGATTTCGTGAGAACTTTCCTCCTTTTCTTGTTCAGATCAATATCTAAGTGGTTTTTAAGCAAGCAAAGTGTTTGTATTTTCTCAGAGCTTTTTATAACCAAAGCTGAAATTTTGACCTCGAACGTTACAAGAACAGAAATTTAAAAGAAAGGATGTGAGCTTCATTGAGTACACCTGATTTACTCTCCACATTTGGCACGATTTGAGGATTGTTTTGGCTCTTGATGAAGCAGTAGAACTGCTCCAAATATCTAACCATAAGTTTTGATCATTGCTTTGTGGGAGATTTACTCAGGGAAGCAATACTACTTACAGTACTGGCCATAAAGAATGCGCGTTTTTATTTTTTCAGTGGTAAATCGTGGTTCTTTGCCTTTTTCGAGAGCATGCCACAAAGAGAGGGATTGACATTGGGCTCCAAAACTTTTTTAGGGTATTCTACCACTTTAGAGCTCCATTTTTGTAGTTCATGACTTTTCTGGAAAATCAGGTTGAATACTTTTTACGGACCGTCAAAGAAAAAACACCAGAAAAATGAGGTTTTCAGTGCAAAATATGCGACTTTTGCGCTTTTTTTCTTTGACGGTCCGTAAAAAGTATTCAAGTTGATTATCCAGACAAGTCATAAACTACAAAAATAGAGCTCTTGAGTGGTAGAATACCCTCAAAAAAACTTGCAGCCTTATGTCAATCACACGCTCTGTAGCATAGTCTCAAAAATGATCATTTTCAACTGAAATCTTCAGTTTTAAATAAACTGGGCAGTGGTTTCCAACAAGGATGTCGAAAAATGATCACACAACATTGCGGAATGGGCTTTCATAAAATAAAAACAAAATCGAAAAAGTCTAAGACTAAGGTGAGAAGACGATCTGACGGCCCGATGGATGATGCAGAGCGATGAATGATACCAGTTTCTTAACGTTTTTTTCTGCCTTAGCTTTTCAAAAGTGTTTTGGTTTCATACTCTCACGAAAAGCAGCTAAGCCCTTATCGAATTCTGTATTTTTCAATATGATAACCTTCCAAACTTTCAGACAATTTACAAATAAAGATGAACTCGGGTTTTTGAGTCGGATGTGACTTCTTGTTGATATCTTCGACCAATTTGGACGAGGTGAACAGCTCCCATCTGACTGATTTTATCGATAATAAGGGCATTAAAAAAATTGGTTCTAATGGATAGGAAGGGTTTGCGTTAGTAGAATAAACCAGACGGAGGAACAATGAAGAGACGAAATCAAAGTAGAGAGTGCTCAACACACTGAAAATGAGAGATTGGAACAAGTAAAAGATAAATATGTTACAAAAAGTGAAAAATTTTCATGTTAATAGTTTTCTAGGATTTTGTAAAGTTTTAATACCAAGTCAAAAATGGATACAGATTAGTTTTTCTTCATTTTAGTAATCAAGAATCAATAATTTCGTAGCGGCATTTCCTAGTTTTTTTATAAGGAGGTTTGGTCGCCTTTCTGTACCCCACAATCCGATTTAATTTATGACTCAACTGTGTCCTTAGAAGAGTTTTGCAGTTTCCCAATTCTACAATGAAACTAATCATTCTCAGATAATCATTCTTGGAATTCCATCTGATCTCCGGAAAACTGAAAATCCAATTAAGTGGACCAACTTGAAGAACAGGTTTTGCTCAGTTTTGACTCTCTAATGAAAATAATGTAGTTAATGCCTAAAAAAACGGATTTCAAAAATATAAGAAAATAGCAGGCAGAAAAACATTTTTGCGCAAAAGAATACTTTACCAAAGCTTAGTTTTCCAGATAATTGGCTTTAAACGTTTGCTTTGTGAACATTGTGTAGCATGTCCATAGTTTTGAAATCCAAAAAGGTTTAAATCTGAAAATTTTTCCGATATCCGAAAACTTTTATGGCCGATTATCTGGAAAACTAAAGCTTTGGTGAAGTTGGCCAAGTTGATAAGTGTGCAGTTTAGATCATTATGCATATACTATTTTAATACCGGAAATTTTTTAAAATTTGAAAATAATTTGTTGCCAAAAAAATTTTTTTTTTTTTCTGTAAAAAATTTTTTCTGTATGTTTTCTGTTTTTTCTCTTCTTTTTGAAATGTTTTCTCAAAAATAAACTAAAAAATTGTTACTTAGGCCAAAACTAAGAAAAAACTGTTCTTCAACTTGGTCAACTCAATTGGATTTTCAGTTTTCCAGAGATCAGATGAAATTTCAAACAGTATTACGCATTCTTCTTAACCACAAAGAATGCTATTGAAGATACTATTTGGAACAATGTCAAACTTCTATCCAAGCTATTTTTACTTTAGGACTACTCTCTTTTTCTTTGGGATCTTCTTTGCGTGTTGGGTCGTTAGGACCCGGGTATAGGGCTTGGGACCAGTATTAAAAAAAAAGAGCTGAAAAGCTTTGTGAAAATGGGGGATGTTGAGAATGTTCCTTGGGTAGGTGAACCCGAACAGACTCTTTGGATGAGAGATACAGAACTTAGAAAGACAGATTATTATAAAGGGTTTATTATCCAATACATAGGAATCGATTATTCCTTGAAGGGAGCATTGGAGAGTGCCGGATCCACCGGTGCTGATGTATTGACGGTAGTTGTAGCACTGTGGTGGTTGTTATTGTTCCTCGTCCGGTTGTCACTGCGCTGCACTACACTGCACAATGATTGTAGTGTAATCGAAGGCCATCATCGACCTTGCCACGTAGAAGAGTTCATCATGGGTTAGACCGAAGGTCGGTGAGGTCGATGAATTTCCGGCACGGTCACGAATGCTTTTGTGTTTTAGTAATTCCCGATTGGAATTATGAAAACCTACGAGATAGGTGTTAAAAGGTTGTGGAAATAATAGTGTAAGCATTATTTCCACGACAGGGGAAGAGCAAAGACAATCGTGGAATGACGCAATTAAAGCAGAAGCGAAAAAAGAACACAAAAAGGCAGAGTATATTTCAATTAAACGGAGGATTGCAAAAAAAATATGATAATGGAAAGGGAACAATAGAGAAATTTATTTTGGCGGTCACATAGTTTCATCCCACCCAACGAGTACTTTTTTGACAGAAACCAATTGTAGGAACTGTCCATTTTAAAAGAAAAATGAGATACAAAAGCACCTTTTAAGAACCTTTTAGAACCTTTCAAGCAAATTTTAAAAACCTACATTTTTCTACGCTTCTGTTAAGGGCTTCATCAATTTAATTTTTTGCTTTTCTGTTATTTTTTCCTCTGTTTTTGATTCTTTCTTCTTTTTTGCTTTTTGGTTTTTTTTCTTACTTTCCGAGTATCCTTTGGCTAATTGAATGACAGATTATTTTCTGACGTTGATGAAAAACTACGATAAATAGTCAGATTCTCAAAAGGAACAATAGAAACTGCCGTTTGACTAGAGAAAACGATCACTCAAAGTTGAATTGGAAGTCGAAAAATGACATCTCCGGCCGATACGAATGAATCTATGTGTGGATAAGCTGTGTGTTGAAAAAAATTCGATTTAAAGATTAGTTTATTTTTTGAAAAAAAAAGGTGGGGGAAGGGTGGGAAAACGCCCCCGCCTTGACACCCCCAATCCTCACAAAACACTAGAGAAACAGAGTAATAATAAGAGCCCTAATAGAAATTCACAAGAAAAAAACGTGAGAGGGAAGGGCAAGTGGCAAGCGGCTCAAGCAAAAGACTAGAGGGATGAGGGAAAAGAAATAAATAAATTAATTGTGAAAAGGAGTGGGCAGGGGGACAACAAAAGTTTGGGGAAACGCTTATTTGCGGCGGTATTTAGCCGCCGGTGGAGCGACAAAATCCGGATCGTGTTCGAAGTTTGTGACTCCAACCAATTTTCCCAGCCGTCGCGTGTCATCGTCCGGCCTCGTCGGTTCATTCTGAAAACCCCCAATTTTTTTTAAACGTTCAAAGGAGAGAAAGTTTTGGTTTTTCAAAAAGAACTTCAATTTCTTTTAGAAATAATGTAAATTACAACTCACATAGAAGCCGTGCGGTGGGCGCTGCCGAGGCCGAAGGGGTGTTGAAGGGGCCACGGGCGCTCTTGGGCGACGTCTCCTGGGTTGTGGCGCCAAGGCCGCTGGCGCGGATGGTGTTGTGGCAGTTGGTGGAAGTGCCGTTGGAGCAACAGCATTCTTGTGCTGGATTGGAGCCGTCACAATTCCTCCTGGTCCTGCGAAAGTAGTATTTCCCATCAAGTATTCGTCGATTTGTCGAGCTACCTCGTAGATGGCCCCTCGTGTACGTTTTTGGGTCCGATCCAGTTTTTTCTTTATCTTCCTCGTGAGCTTAAGAGGCCCTCTCGGTAAGGACGAGACTTCCACTGGCACAAAAACCAAAACTTGTTCGGATTGCAAATATTTTTCTGTTATTATGACCCTATAGGTAAAGTGTTTCCAAAAATCATACCAATAACCCCCTATGACTTCATCACCCAAAGATAAAGCTGAAATCGAGATTTTCAGTCCGAAAAGTGGATTTTTTTTCTACTTGGAGTTAACTTTTTGAAACTTTTGGGGGATCATTTGGTAAGTTCAAAGCATATGCTGATCAATTTTCAACTAGATACAACTACTGAAAACATGATTTTCAGAAAATTTTTTCAGTTTTTCAGCTTTTTCTCAAAAATTTTCAACTCTCTGACATTCTGAAAAATTTATCCCAGATTCCCCATCCAATTTGCTACAAAAAAATCTCTTGGACCACCTCGAAAAACCTAGACTCTTTTTTGCTACGCGCGTTTTTCTGAAAATCACATAAGGGTCCCCCCTTATGAAAATTTTTTTTCCAAAAAAGTTGAAAAAAATATTTTTCTTCGATTATTTGTTTTTCTATTAGAATTTATCATAAAAAGGTGTCTGACAAAGTTTGAGACCTCAAATCCAAGTTTTAGTCGAACTAGAGTTCTTAACCCAGAATCAATGGATTTTGGCATCATTTTTGTAGGATTCGCCTGACTGAATTTCAAACTGAGTAAAACTTGGATTTGAGGTCTCAAACTTTGTCAGACACCTTTTTATGATAAATTCTAATAGAAAAACGAATAATCGAAGAAAAATATTTTTTTCAACTTTTTTGGAAAAAAAATTTTCATAAGGGGGGACCCTTATGTGATTTTCAGAAAAACGCGCGTAGCAAAAAAGAGTCTAGGTTTTTCGAGGTGGTCCAAGAGACTTTTTTGTAGCAAATTAGATGGGGAATCTGGGATAAATTTTTCAGAATGTCAGAGAGTTGAAAATTTTTGAGAAAAAGCTGAAAAACTGAAAAAATTTTCTGAAAATCATGTTTTCAGTAGTTGTATCTGGTTGAAAATTGATCAGCATATGCTTTGAACTTACCAAATGATCCCCCAAAAGTTTCAAAAAGTTAACTCCAAGTTGAAAAAAAATCCACTTTTCGGACTGAAAATCTCGATTTCAGCTTTATCTTTGGGTGATGAAGTCATAGGGGGTTATTGGTATGATTTTTGGAAACACTTTACCTATAGGGTCATAATAACAGAAAAATATTTGGAATCCGAACAACTTTTGGTTTTTGTGCCAAGGCCTAGTGGAAAAAGTCTCGTTCTTACAGAAAGGGCTTCTTAACCAACACGTCTTGCAGCCCCATCTGTTGCTATTGGCAATGCATTCCTTTGCAATGTTTCTACCTCCGATAATGATGACCTTCTTGTTGGCTGGATCAAGCCCTTCCCATACCACATCATCTCCTGCACGACGACGCTGGCTCTTCTCAAGGTACTCCATGGCGAAGCAGATTCCCTTGGCATCCCTTCCTTCAATCTTCATATCACGATTCATTGTAGATCCAATGCAAATTATGATGCTATCACACATTTGAAGTAGGAAATTAGCTGGAATATTTTTGTCATTTTTCTGAATCTATTACCGTAACAGACCTCCCAAGAGAGGATCTCTTTCATAAACAAACACATTGTGTCCTGATTTAGACAGTTCTTCGGCCGCTGATAGACCAGCTGGTTCCGAACCAACTATTCCTACGTTTTTACCAGTCGGCGAGACCATTTTTACCTGAAATGAAAAGAGTGGCTAACGGGAAAAAACATTGAAACGAGCAAAAAGAAACTTGTAAAAAGAAATGAGTACGAAGAAACGAAAAAGAAGCAACGAGTAAGAAGAAATGAGAAGAGAACAGGTCAGCAAGATGTGAGAAATTATGAAAAGTGGTTAATTTTGTCATCAAATGCGTTGTGCCGAGAAACGGAAAATAGTGTTAAACTGAGAAATTAATCAGAAAAAAGTATGAAAAAAACCTGACTTTCGAGCTGAATTCGGAAGTTGAAAATGGGGGAAACAAAAAGTTGAAGATTAACGCGCATTTTTTGAAATTGGAAAATCAGGAAAGAAGCTTTTGGGAATTGAAAAAAATTGCCGAACGGAGGAACAAAAAAGCCGGAAAACGGGAAGACGAAAAAAACGAAAGGAGAAAAGAAAAATGAAGGAGAGGGTGGCCAGTTTGTCAGTCACAGGTTATTTCCAATTGAAAACTTTCCAATTGAACGGATAATCGACAATTGCTCAAAGAACTGATCGGAATTGATAATAATAAAAATTTGAGCCGAAATGGATTGCAGAAAAGCAAGACATCGGAAACCAGCGGATAAAAACATTTCCAAGATTGGCTCGCGTGGAGCCTTGAGAACTATGGATCCAACTGGAACTTTGTCGGCAAAAAAGTGAAAGCAAGCCTCCGATTTGCAACAGGTAAACCAAATGAAAGCTCCTATTTGTCGTTTGACCATTTTGTCAGCCACAAATTCCTTCCCATTGAGATGAGTGTGCTGCTTGTCATTCCAAGGACGAAGAGGAAGGCGATGGTGATGCCCATGTCTCCAAATTATTTGGTATATATCTCCATTTTGAATCTTCCAGTCTCAACTTTCTCAGTTTCAGTCAACTGACGACCTTCCTTTAGAACTGCCAATGTACTTTGACGACGGCGACGGTCCATGATTCCAGATACAGTTGAATCTTCTGGCAACCAGACAAGTTGATACCCTTCTCGCCAATTTCCGTGAATTTGCCTTTTGGGAGAAGTTGGAGATCCTATCCAAGTGCACAGAAAATCAGAACACGACTATAGAAATAGTTATTGAACCGTTTTCAAAACAAAATGTTCTGACGAACAGTGTTGTTTTGCATCCATGGTTGTTGTGGAACATATCAGAGACGACCGTGCATGGCAATTGGTCCAGTCAACTTTTCCATCTCTCTTATCATTGCTTGAAGCAGCGAACTTTTTCCGGAGCCAATTCTTTCAACGATGGTGACCGTTAGACTGTTAGGTTGATGTTGTTGAGATTAGGCATTGGATGGTTTTGAGCAGATTCCCAGGAAGTGTTGCATTTTTCACAGAGATGACATCATCGTCTGAAAACATATTAATCAGAAATCAATTTGAAACTAAAGAAGAAACTTACTGTCACGAGAATTGTATATATGAGCTTCGCAATTTGAGACATCAGTGAGCTGAGTTGGTTCAACAAAGTCAACGATACAGATGCAATCTCCGGCGTCAAAACGTTATTTAGGTCAATGTAGATGAAAGTGGCAAATTTGAAAAGAGCAACAAGACATGGTGACGCTGAGTTGGGCATGTCCGAGAATGTTCTCAAAAATGCTGCTTTTTTAATGAGTCCCAACTTTTTCTCTTTTAATTCCTCGATCAGTTTCTCCATTAGCAGTTCCCAGGCGTACAAATTGGTGACTTTAATTCCATTGAGAACCTCATTCACCATCTTGACTCGTTCATCCTAGTACTTCATCTCCGCCATTTGCCATTTTCGAATGATCATGGCGGTTTTAAATTTGATTGGCTAGAGGAGGACCATGACAATGACTCCACTGGCGACAGAAACTCCAAGTTGATGATGCAAGAAGAATAGTGCCAATCTAATATGGAATTGGTTGGACCAATTCTGCATTGTTTGTGGAGTGATTTGTTGGAAGCTGTCCATGTCGAGGCAAAGTGCCTTCCGGTGAAGAGCAAGAGCAAGAGCAAGAAGTCGGAAACCAATTTCACAAACATGGCGGAGAGCACATCCCATTTGAACATCAGGAAGAGGAACAAAATGATAGATGGAAGAGGTTGGGAATGACTCGTAGTAGTCTTCTTCATTCAGAAGTGAAGCTGTGTCGTCTGAAGAGTGCTTCTGATGGTCACGGATTTTCTTGGACTCTGCAAGAGATCAAATTGTCTACAAAAACAATCAGTTTCAAAACTTACACATGTTCTGTCTGTCCCAGAGCTTGTATCACTTCGGCACCAACACATTCTAAGTGTCTCCTGCATTGAGGGAGTATAAGTCGGAGATTTTCAGTGAGTTTTGAACTCCGAGGCGACACAGCGATGGGCACCACCACATTGTGAACCGGTTGAGACCGGAAGAAGACATTTCCAAGATCGCCTTGCGTGGAGAGTTGAGCACTTTAAATTCAACTGAAGCTTTTTCGGCGAAGTAGTAAAGATGAGCCTCCAGTGCGCAACAAATGAACCAAACGCGAACTCCAACGCATCTCAAGTAGTCAAGGAAAGCCCACGATTCCGTGAAAGTGGCGATTCGGTTGGTGAAACTCCACAGATGGTGAAAACTAGCCAACTGATGAAAAAGATTCCGGAGGTGACGAATTCGTTGCCCCGGAAGAAGATGATGTAGGTGGTGAGCACAGTCTACAAATAATGACTTTTGTTTAAAAACAGGTTCAAAAATTAACTAACCATCGGCATGCTCAGAACAAACGGGTAGAAGAATTCACCCGGGTGAGAAAGTCCGTGGAGCAACGTTTCGTAGATAGCCACTCCGAATAAGGCCAGAGAGTCCGCAACGAAAATGCAGGAGAATGCAAGGTTGGTTTGGAGCCTAAGGTTCGGGCAACGATCGAAAGTTTTTGCAACATGGAATGGAGTGAATAGGAAGACGAGGATTGTTGCAAACCAGACAAGCACTGGTTGCTGGTAGCATCAATTGGAATTGTCGATTCGTTCCAAATCGCCGGGTCCTGAAAGAAAATCATTATTGATTCGAAATAGTTTTCTTTTCGAAACTCACCCATTAGCGTTCACCGCAAAATGCGTCGATTCCTCTTCACATTGCTTGGTTATTCGACGCCTTTTTAGCTTATATCGGAATGGAAGAACAAAAAAGTGAAAGGAAACAAAGAAAAAATCAATAACCGGAGAAAAAAAACAAGAAGAGATTGACTTGACTTGACTTTGACTTGGGAGAAGTAGGTGCATTCTCTATCTTTCCATGGCCCCTTTCTTCTTTGGTGAGATGAAGTTCATTTCAATGTCTGCCGTGTCAAGAACAAGTGGCGAAGATGTTATTTACTTTCATTCCGAAATCCTGATAAAAAAGTTTGAATTCAAAAAGTAAACCAAAAAGTATGAGATTCTTGGTTCAAAATCGATTTGAAAAAATATAGAAAAATTAGATTGAAGGTTGATACAATTTTATTGCGGCTTGAGAACAGAAAAAGAAAGAAACAATTGGAAAGTCATTTTTATTATCATGAAAAAAAGTCAGCGCACAATTCAAAGAAGTTTCGTAGAAGAAGACAGGAGTTTGGACTTTGAACACACGGTGCTCATCTTCCTGGCTGGAAAAGAGACTTTCGTCAATTTCTAATAATAATTTTCTGTTCTGAAGATAATTGACTGATTCCTTTCTGATTAATCTTTCCATAGTTTTGCATATAGAGGAAGTAAGAGAAATCGGTCGATAATTATTATGTTCGGAACGGCAACCTTTCTTGAAAATCGGCTTGATAGTGGCTGTTTTCCAATAATAAGGAAGGTCACCAGTAGTTAGGGATGCGTTGAAAATGATTGATAATCGAAGAGCAATAGAGGTGCAAACTCTTTTAAGAAATACAGCTGGAATCCCATCGGGCGTAGTGTTCAATCTAGGTTTTAGGATGAAAAGTTCACGCTCAACTGTGTGTGGTTCAAACAAGAGCATACTCAGTTGAGCCGTCGTCGTAGGATCAAGAATCGGAATGGTCCCATTATCATCAGTGTAGACTTTAGCAAAGGTAGCTGCAAATAGTTCGGCTTTAGCCTTATCACATGTCGTTGCTTCATTTCCCACAACAAGGGTACCAACGTGATCTGTTGGTTTTAGTTGAGTATTGATATGTTTGAAAAAATCCTTAGGAGAGCCTTCGATCAGTTTCGCCTCGACTTTCTTTCTTTCTTTGATACTCAAAAGGCTTTTCAAATTAGAGGATATTTCTTTATAAGCTAACGAATTCCCCTCAGTTCTCCAAATATTCAATTTCTTTTTCTGCAATCTATGAATGGTAGAATCTATGAATGGGTTCCAAAACTTTTTAGTGATAGTATAGATAGCTACTGTTGCCTGTGACCTTTTGCCAAAAGATAGGAATCTTTCCTCTTTCTGTAGCTCTTACTACTGCACTAGTCATTTTTCTTCTTTCAGCTAGATCTCAGAAATTTTTAACTGAAGAACTCTATGTCTGTGATGGGTTTTGTAAGAGACAATGTCCTCTATAAAACCCACCATCAGTCAAGGAACATTGGCAAATTAGAAGTGAAAAATCAAGGAAAATGTTAGAGCACGTTGTAGGACTTCTGAACTTGAGCCTAGTGTTTACAGGACAAGGGCAAGCTGATGGTCTCTGTTTCAATACCAGATGTTTTGACTCTTCATATGCCTCTCACCTTTAACTTTTTGTCAATAATCTTTGCCTTCCTCAAATGGCAGCAAAATCAAAATCACACAAAAACTTTCTTGCCAACCTAATAACATTAGGCTCCGCCCACTTCCCACGCAAAACATAGCGAGCGGCGGAACCCGGTAGTTGTCGGTACACACCCGAGATGTAGTCTCGAGTGGTTTTTTGAAGTTTGATGAGATTAGGGTCTTTGAATTAAAAAATAATAAAGCATTTTGGTCGATTTTTTGGATGGGAATGTGGCTGATCAGGTCTGCTCAGTCATGTTCTCGATTCGCAATTTTGGTCTCTGTTAAATTTCGGTCAGTCAAAGTTTCGATAGTGGAAATGAACCAAAAACAGATGAAAAATGGATGAAAAATAGCACTTTTCAAGCACCTCCCAAAACAGATGAAAAGACAAAAACATTTCAAGGATGTTATTATAGTTTCCTGTTTTTTTTTTCAAAGTTGGGAAGTGAAATCATCTTGGAAGGCAATGAGAAGTTCAAAAGTGGCGAAAAAAGCGAGAAAATGGATTAACTTATCACCCCGATTGATTTAAACAGAAATTTGTATTAACATTCCTAAAATACTCTAGTTTTTTTACTCTTCAATTTACCGACCAATCCTCATCAAAATTCATGAATTTGGTTGTTTTTTGGAAATAGGAAGCTCAATTACATACGAAATACTATTTATTTGAAGTAATCATGTTGATACACTTATTTCCCAGCATGTTTTGAATAGAAAATTGCAATAACACCCCTCAAATACTCTAGTTATTTTTCTCCTTGATTTACCGACCAAAACTCATCGAACTTCATGAATTTGCCCTTTTTTAGACATCAGAATGGTTTTCGCGCCTGCGGAACACAATTCATCGCTGCGCTCCTCACAACCGCCAAAATCTGTAGGCAAATAGGCCTGCCAGTTCATGTGGTCCGATGAGGCGCAGTCGGGTTTGTACGCGGCTGTCGTTTGAAGGGGGTCGGGTTTAATATCTTTTGGGACCAACTCTCTCTTTCTTCTTGCTAGAAAAGTGCGAACATCCGGGCATACGCATTTGGCTTTTTATATATAAGAATGATTGCATGCCCAATTCCGTACGAAAACCTATTTATTTCAAGAATCCATGTTGATACACTTATTTCCCAGCATTTTTGAACAGAAATTTGTATTAACTTTCCTGAAATACTCTAGGTTTTTTCTCTTCAATTTACCCACCAAAACTCATCAAACTGCATGAATTTTTTGGACATTGAAAGCCCAATTACATACGAACAACTATTTGTTAAAAGAAATCACGTTGATACACTTACTTCCATTACGGTTTTATTTTCACTCCGTACACGTGACTAATGTCTCCCTCGCGAGAAAAGAAACTAAACAAAGGATGTGCAGTATCAACAGATGCGGACAATGCGGCAACTTCAGCTCTCCGGAAGTTCCTGAGGTCAAAAGAATTTGAGAAGATTCTAGGAAGTATGGTAGAAAAATTGGTCCAGAAGGCACTGTCGGGTAAATTGGATAATATGATGAAGTCTGTCGATGATATTAATGAGAATAAAATACTCGAAAAAGAATTGGCTGAACAACAAGTGAAGGTCAGAATACTGGAAGCAGCTTTGCAAAACGATGGAATACAACATGTACAAGGTTTCGGAGAAGATGTCGCCGAGAGAAAGGAACGAATGCGTTTGGTTGTTATATGGAATGTTCCAGAGGTAAAATCATATTTTCAACATGAAAAAAATTTTCAAGACATTCATTCTGTAAACCTTCTGTTCATGTATATGAATGCCGGATGTCCGCCTGTATCAATATTAATAGAATGGGACGTCCACGTGATAAATATAAACCACGCCCTTTCAAGGTTGTGTTTCCATCGAGCTACTACCAACAAGATTTCCTGAGAAACGCCTCCAAATTGAAGTCTTTTGACACAAAAGGTTATCCCCCAGTATTTGTCCTTAAATCGATGACCAAAGAGGAACTGAAAGTCGATCGAGAATATTGAGAGAAAAGAAACGACAATCGATGATGGCACAACGTCCACGTCATTTTCAATCTGGTGAGCCTATGCTTATCGATTCAAACACTAGCGTCACCCCTGATGCCCCAAAAAACTAGTTAATTTCTTTAACACGTGTACAAAATTTACTTCCAACTCCCTAAATTCCCCAAATTTATTCCTTAATTTTTTTTCAACTAATATTCGATCGGTTAGAGCTAACAAACTAGAATGAAATGCAATTATAAGCAATGAAAAATTTGACATTATAGCGCTCCAGGAAACATGGCTCACTAGTGTCGTAGGACACGATAGTGCCCTTCGTATTCTTCTATCTTGCGGGGATTATTTATGAGGGTGGCAGCTGCCACGCGAGTAGATGACCCGTTGATAAGAACCGCCGATGAGACACACCACGTTGCAATGTAGACCGGTTTTCTATATTTAACTCAAATATTCAGGCAAGAATATTTGTCATGTTACATGGAGATCCCCAACAGCTAGAAAATAATGTTTGTGTGCCACTGTTCTTACCATCTAACAGTCAAACATTATTTTCGTAAGCTGAGAGAAAGCAGGAATCTATTCCATCATGTGTGCTCGAAAATTACCGCTACACCAGCACCGTTTTCCCTATTCTTCAAATCCCACACTCTTCACACTTTCCTCACACAAATCCCACACTTTTTGAGAGCGTGTTCTTTATATTCAAGCAGAAAACAACAACGATTCACTGAAAAAAATCATATAATTACACAACAATCAATTACAATGCTCATTTAGATTGCAGCTCTTCCTCAGCTACAGCTACAGCTAGCTACACTTAGCTACAGCTATGAAGAATCCGGCTTTGTTTTGGACTCCGGATCATTCTCGAATTGTCAACAACTGACTAGTAGTCTTGATCTGTTCTTCATGGTTAAGGTCAAAGACCGTTCACATTTGAATTTTTGGGAAATTTGTTGAAAAAAGTTTCCAAATTTTTTTGAAAAAAATTAAAATTTTAAAACTCGAATATTTTGATGGGAAACGGTATATTATGATGTAAATCTCCTAGATTAAATATTTTCAGACCATAACAACCCCTTGATCGATCAAAAATCGATCAAATCTACCTATCCCAAGCCAAAAAAGTCATTTTCAGCTAAAAAATCTATTTTTTCTTTTGAAAATGACAATAACTTGAGAAAAGTAAAAGTGAGATTCTGCCTTATTTTTTACGCTGCATCAAATGGGTACAATTTGAAAAAAACGAATCGGCGCTCATTTTTTCGATTTCACTTTGGGGTCTGTTTTGGTCCTTTTACCGTTTTTTGGCTGAAACGTTCAGTTGAACAAAAAATAAGATCCCATTGAGTTCTACATTTTCGTTTTTTTACTTTTAAAAAATCTTTAAAATTGACCGAGTTATGGTCAAAAAACCCAAAATTTTTGTAAAATACAAAAAAATCAATAAATCTGGAAATAGGCCGCTTTTCAAAAAATGAACTCCGCCAAAGTTCTACCCCTCGGGGGGTCTAACTTTTGCACCTAGACCCGATGGATTCTAGGGGTGACACTTGGGAAGCAATACATGTAAGCTCCTTTTTTGGATGAGCTACAATTTTTGTTTTGGATATTTGGATCTTTTGGAACATTTCGAAACTCTTAGTCACTTGAAACCATTCTATTTCGATACAATTTTACTCCCAGGGAAAATGCAAAATCACCGCAGTACCTCTAAATAAACACAACTGACTTTTGAACTAAATTCAGTAATCTCTAATTGTTCAAACTTAATGATATTTTTCAGTACTCTGTCCGCAATCTAAACACATCGTCGATCCACCTGCCACATATTGCGTCAAAAGTGAAAATTTGTGGATTCATCCGCCAGAGCGTCCAGTCAAACAAGTGCTCGTGATGTAAATGGATCGACGTCTTCAACATCTGGCTTCACGTCTTCCACTGGTTCTGGGTCTGGAGCAACAAGTGCGCATGGTAGCAATTCTTCCAACCGCCAAAGATCGTCCCGTTCAGTCAATATCAACGGATCCACAATGCCAACTGTTGCTTCGTCAGCTGGTGCCGCCGTGGTAAGTTGTCAAAAACGAATATAATAAATTAAATAAACGTCCATAGAAAAACCCAATTGAAAAATGAATAATTTGTTTCATTTTCAGGTTTCTCCTCCTACTTCTCCCGACTTGCCGCTAAAAAAAATGAAATCGATGAGATGTCTAGAATAAAAGTGGTTAAAAGATAATTGAATCTGGGTACAGGCAGATGAGGCACCCGCACTCAGGCATCACTTAACATTAATACATAGGCAAAAAAGGAGAGAGTCAAAATGAGATGAAGGGAAAACGGGGACAATGAAAAAACTACGGGACCAACAATTCACAAATGACTTTGATTTTAAAAAAAGCATAATTCACACTTGATATGATATTGATGGGAATAAGAGTAAAGTGTCAAGCGTGATCCAGAATCATGAAGCAACCAGATTGATTTGATGATGAGCCAAGATTGATTTGATGGTAATCGGTGGTGATCAATCAATCCAGACGAGCTCTTTTGGCTCTGAATGTGCTGGCATATCTATATCGATTCGGTGGCACATGTGTCCGTTTGAGCGGCAAGTCGGGAGAAGTAGGAGGAGAAACCTGAAAATGAAACAAATTATTCATTTTTCAATTGGGTTTTTCTATGGACGTTTATTTAATTTATTAGGCACCAGCTGACGAAGCAACAGTTGGCATTGTGGATCCGTTGATATTGACTGAACGGGACGATCTTTGGCGGTTGGAAGGATTGCTACCATGCGCACTTGTTGCTCCAGACCCAGAACCAGTGGAAGACGTGAAGCCAGATGTTGAAGACGTCGATCCATTTACATCACGAGCACTTGTTTGACTGGACGCTCTGGCGGATGAATCCACAAATTTTCACTTTTGACGCAATATGTGGCAGGTGGATCGACGATGTGTTTAGATTGCGGACAGAGTACTGAAAAATATCATTAAGTTTGAACAATTAGAGATTACTGAATTTAGTTCAAAAGTCAGTTTTGTTTATTTAGAGGTACTGCAGTGATTTTGCATTTTCCCTGGGAAAAAATGAAATGGTTTCAAGTGACTAAGAGTTTCGAAATGTTCCAAAAGACCCAAATATCCAAAACAAAAATTGTAGCTCATCCAAAAAAAGGAGTTTATTTAGAATCACTATAGGTTGTCCAAATCAATCTTTTCCCAATACAAACTCACATCTGCCGTGTTATCTGGCACTAATCCGCGATCTTTCACCACTCCAAGCTTTCCAGAGTTGTCGATTTGGGAGTGCTCGGCGATTCTCGGATATTTCTTTGTGGTTGCTTCAACAAGGGGCTTCAATCTCCAAAAGCTTGCCTCAGAAACGAAGTCAGCAGCAGTTTTTTCGGAGCTGGGAACTGTAACCATCCCCGTTTCCATATAAGCAACGAAGGCATCGAATTGATTCGGGGTGCAGTTGAGGATGATGGCTCCATTGGTTGGATGACGTGCTTGTTGCTTGAGTTTTATAGCAGTGGACGGATGGAGTTCTAGAATGTCTTTTCCAATGAATTTTTCCTCACATTGTTGGACCAGCCGTTGGAGCTGGTCCAACAAGTCTTTCTTGTATCCTCTAATTGTAGAGCGTCATCTCCAATATTCACTGCATTCCCTTCCATGAATCTTGTTACCACTTCCAATTGCGCATCGGTGAATGAAATGCTCCGAATTTTAGAGAATCTGGAGAAATATGGCAACTTGTGGATGATGCCGTGAGTGCCCGGGAACGCATCAAGCAGACACGGCGACTATTCCTTGATGATCCCGTCTGTCGTTCTCAGCTTGAGTGGCTGAAAAAATATGATTTCAGAAACTTTCCAGTGGGAAAAGAGGATTGGAACTGTGAGAACTGCAATCAACAAATCATTTCAAAGGTCACTCTATTTGTTGTGAGACTATCTAACCTTATGAAAAGGAATGTTTAAATGCAGCTAAACGATTGAAAAATATTATAAAATACTAACCATTGGAGTCACTGCCGAGTCTACTTGGGCAGTTTGAACAACAGTCGCCCTCTTTCTCACTTCTACTAGATCGTTTCTTCTGCTCAAAGTGGTCACTTGACTTGGAGTTGAGATTGTTGGGTCGGCGGACGCAGTTGCACGGGTTATCATCATTTGAGAGGAAGTTGGAAAAGATGTAGATGTTTGTGAAGAAGCCATCTGAAAAAATCGATTTGGAATACGAGAAAGTTGATGACAAATTGACTAACCGAATTTCAAATATAGTTTTCTCTGGAAACACATTTCTTGTAAAGCGCCTCCAACTCGAAAAACTTGGCATGCTCTTTCAATTAATGATTCTCTTCAAGTGTCATGGGCAGCTCCGGGTTCATGTTTTGAATGTCTCTTCGGAAGACTTTCAGTTGATGAACCTTCCGTTGAATTGGCCATTTTGTCGCCGTGTTTTCAGAGTACGAAGATCTGAAACAAAAATAAAATCAGAACTCAGTTTTTGTAGAAATAATCTTTTAAAAACAGCTAGAGACAGATAAATAACTTTTCCAGCCGTTTCTATGTCAATAATATGATTTCAACCGTCTCTTACCTTTAGTATTGTTGATGTGCTTTTTATCCAGCTTCTTGGGGAGCCAGGACGACAAACTGAAAATAGAAAAACATAAATTTTCGAAAAAAAACGCTTTCAAAACTTATTTGGTTCGTTTTTCCGATTTGCTTGGGCACATGACCTGGCTCCGCAGTGTTTTTCATTCGTCCTGAGAAAATAATGAATTATTCGAACAAAAATTCGAAAAAAAAACGATGAAAAACGCGAGAAAATGCGAGAAAAAATGATGGAAATTGGAAAAATTGAAAAAAAATAAATTTGAAAATTTTAACTCCGAGAGGACTACACGAGACATCCGCAAACACCATGACGACACTAATGCACACATTCAGAATATAGAAAAAAAGCGAATAATTTTTTGCAAAAAAACGACAAAAAGAAGGAAAAAAAAGAGAATAATAAAAAAAAATTTTTTGAAAAAATATTTCATCCAGAGAAGAATGGATTAACTTTATTGAAAAAAAAATCGACAAACAGATTGAAGCGAATTTTCACAATTTTTCAGGTTTTTTTTAAATTTTCAAATAACTTTTTATGAAAAAAAGTTTATGAAAAATTTGATTTGTTTGTGGATTTTAAAAAAAGACAAATAGGTCTGACAGAAGTCGTTTTCTACAAAAAGATTATATGTTCTCAATTGAACTTTCAAGATTAAAATGAATATTGGAGAATTTTTGCAGTGTTTTTCAATGCTTTTTGCAAAGAATATAGTTCTCAAAAATTCGAAAAAAATTTGTCCAGAGAGCGTCGAAGAAAACAAATCATGTGATTTCAAATGTTCAATCAAAAAACACGATTTCTGAAAGTTTTTTCAATTATTGAGGTGGCTTGAGGAAACCGGATGAGACACAAAAAGACGAGACGGAGAGCCAAATTTCTGCCGATCACTCCAGGGATAAGTAAGCTTCTGGAACTGGTGAAACACTTGATCTTTTTGTTTCTTCTGAGATTACTCCATTGCCATTTGATGACTCACTCTATTTCCGTTTGGTCAACTTCTGGAATGTAGGCCCCGCCAGATGTGTTGAAGCCATCGAGCCCAGGCCATAATTCTCAAGAATCATCTGGAACTGATAACAGGAAACTCGGCAAGAAGAGAATGACACATGAAGAGGTATGATCCGATGGAATGAATACGGATGGAGAAAGTTCACGTTCACAAACACCCCACCCACCACAAATGATCATTGGACCGGTCCTGAGGAGTTGCCGTTAACTCAAAAGCACTTGATAGGCCACAGAACGTTCGAGAATGCCGTTGCACTGACGTTAAGAAAAGATGGAAAAGGACGTTTCATTAACTCCAACTCTAGCTACTACTCTGTAAAGGATTCAACTCCTTCGGTTTGGGTAGACGCCGTTCAAACAGTAATTGCCATTTATATGCGGTTGTAACATTTATGGGAAATTTGATTCATTCTTTTTCTTCAGCTGGGACAACATTTCCAACATTTCTTATGAATGAAACAAGCAAACCAAAGCCGACTTTTCTACAAACTTTTTTTATATTCAAATCTGAAAAGTGAATTTGTTTTGTTTTTTCTGCAAGACGTTTTTCAGATTCAACACCTATAACTCGGCATCTGGACGTCAGATTGTTCAGAAAATTCTGCCGCCTTATCTCGAAAAGATTTCCTGTCGAACAAAAAAAGACCATGCGAAAAGCTCTTCTCCGAGCCGAAAAACTTTTTGGGACACATTTCGTTGGACATTTTCACGGGATACGGTAACATTTGCCCGTGAGTCATTTTTTCTATTTTTCGAGGGAGAGGAGGGCAGATGTTTCGATAATGAAGAAAAATGCGGGAAGTGGAAAGCAGAGTAAAACTCTTTTGATGGAAGACGAAAAGTCAAATTTTGCTCAAATCTTATTCGAATGGTCCTAAAAATATTATTTCATCAGAGAACCATTAGACCCCGTCTTTTTGCAGTCTGATCGAAATCTTCCGGTTAACTTCGCTAAAAACTAAAAAACTTCTGATCCATGCACGTGAAGTGGATTCTCATTAGAGTGGAATTACTGAACCCCCCCCCCCCCCCCCCCCCCCCTCCGTTTTTGCATCTTCGCTGTTCATCATGACTCTGAAAGTCTGAAAGTCTGAAAGTGTTCTGAGAAGTACGGAATCGAAATTCCCAAAACCAAAAGTAAGAAATGGCTTTTCAAACATAATTTGTGTCAAAGAAACAAACAAACAATCAGATACAGTTCAACAATTTATTTGTTTTGAAATATGTTTTCAAAAAACAAAAGTTATATCCCGCAAGTTGTTGGCGCAAATCTCTCACTTCTCCTAAAAATAGTTTTGATATCTTTTGAAATGGAAACCTTTAAAACTCCTAAAGCTGACTTAAAACACAAAAATTTAACAAATTTACTGGTTTAGCAGATTTCAATTTAAATTTAGCAGATTTTTTGGAAAATTTTTCGAAAAATTAAAAACACTCACCATACAAAATTCATAGTTACCCACACTTCTCAAAAGATACTTTAGGTTCATTTCTGCTTTTTTCATCTGAAAAAAAAATAATTTTCCCCAATTAACCGCTGGAAGACCCATGTTTTCAGAAAGAAAAACTCACTCTGACGGAATGTGAACAACACGGAAATAATGTTTGTTCAATTCTCTTTCCTGAAGTGTTTCCGGCTTTCTTTCTGGTTTTCTCTTCTCCCTCACTTCTTGCTCTGGCTGCTTCTTCTCACGCACTGGCTTTGGACACTTATACAGTTTGGACCTCATTTTGATCAGTTTCTTCCGTATCAAAATATCGATTTCATCAATAGGGACGCGTTTTTTTCTTCGTTTCTTGAGCCGGTTTGAGGGCGTGGTTTGGAAGATTTCGGATTATTCTAGAGGTACATTCGGCATCTTTGGTTAGTGGATAGACGACTTCGACTTCTTCAATTGTTTTGGATTGATTGTCAGAAGCCACACGATTTTTGTTGGAATAATACCAGAATCCATTTCATAAAGTGCCCTGTTTTAAAGGATAAATTCTGAAGCCATGAAGCCCTTTGTGTAGACAAAATTCTTTCCAAGTTTTACTTTCTATTCTGGACTCGACCGGTATGGTCTTGCTTGAAGAATGGTGTGATTGTCTATTAGCTCAATGTGATGGATGGTGACTCCCGTGAACTTTCCAATTTTTCCGTCAGAACAGTGTTCACAAAAAAGTCAAACTTGTCGGATATGTCTGTTGGGCTATAGTATAACTATATGAGGTACTCTGATTCCAAAAAACCACTTTTGGTTAGGCTCCGCCCCCTTCATCTGGAGAAAATTCGAGAAGACGTCAAAATCCTAAAATTTTTCCTGAATGAGATCTCCAAGGTTACGTCTTCATAGTACAAAAGTCGAATTTCCTCGAAAAATTTGACTTTTTTTTGAAAAGTTAAAAATTGCGAAGCCGCCATCAGGGATAACTCAAAGTTTTATTTCATACAAATGTTCCCCACTTAATTTGGCTCCGGGGACCTTAATTGCTTTCCCCATAGAACCCTTCTGAGCACTTGAATATAGGATGTTTCTATATCTCAAGTATGCCTTTTTGTTATAACTTCTTTTTTTGAGCTCTAAACACCTTGGTTTTTATTTTTATATCAAAATAAGACTTTTACACGCATTTTCGGTTTTATTCCTTGACATACGGATGACTTTATCATCTATAATAGGCACGTACCCTATATTGGGAGCATGGGTGAGGGTCTCTCAGTATTTCGTTTATAGCTCACTTGAAAGGAGTCTAATCAATCTGAACTGGTTTTTGGACACTTTTATTGTTCATAGAAGTTGTTTCTGATAATTTTTGAAAAAACTATGAAGGCGTAACCTTAAAGTTTAGTATTTAGAATGAAAAACCTTCAATATGTACCTGTAATTGATCTACATTGAGGTTTTGACCCTATCTCATTCAGGAAAAATTTTAGGAATTTGACGTCTCCTCGAATTTTCTCCAGATGAAGGGGGCGGAGCCTAACCAAAAGTGGTTTTCTGTGGCTGTCAGAGTCTGTTTTTCATAATTATGCCGCACCCTGTAGTAACAGGAAAAAACTCACATCACACCATACTCTGCTGGATTTGTGAGCAGGTCCATAATTCTTTTCTTCCTTAGGAGCTTCGCTAGACATCCATTTCGTACTGTTGCATAGATGTCACTATCTGGAGTGGTTTCTAGCTCATCTTCAAACAGTTTCACGTCCCTTTAATATGCTGTAGCTGTTTTTCGACTTGCAGTTGCCTCCGACATTGCCAGTCAAACCATATTTTATGATTCATTATAGCTTTCGGAACTTGCTCTTCAATCACTACTTTCTCCATCGGTTTTTGTTTTTCTGAATCAGAAGGATCTTCTTCAATGGTGTCAGTCCAAACAGAACAAAATCATATTGTGAACCAACATAAGCGATGTTGATTGACAAATTATTGCACATGCCAATTGCGGTCGTTCCAAAAGTCTCGGTGAATAACAGTTTAACGACGTTTCCCTCCGTGTTATAGTCTTACAAAATCAGAGCGTTATTAACGTTCATTTTTGGCTAACATGTATTGCTTCCCAAGTGTCACCCCTAGAATCCATCGGGTCTAGGTGCAAAAGTTAGACCCCCCGAGGGGTAGAACTTTGGCGGAGTTCATTTTTTGAAAAGCGGCCTATTTCCAGATTTATTGATTTTTTTGTATTTTACAAAAATTTTGGGTTTTTTGACCATAACTCGGTCAATTTTAAAGATTTTTGAAAAGTAAAAAAACCAAAATGTAGAACTCAATGAAATCTTATTTTTTGCTCAACTGAACGTTTCAGCCAAAAAACGGTAAAAGGACCAAAACGGACCCCAAAGTGGAATCGAAAAAATGAGCGCCGATTCGTTTTTTTCAAATTGTGCCCATTTGATGCAGCGTAAAAAATAAGGCAGAATCTCACTTTTACTTTTCTCAAGTTATTGTCATTTTCGAAAGAAAAAATTGATTTTTTAGCTGAAAATGACTTTTTTGGCTTGGGATAGGTAGATTTGATCGATTTTTGATCGATCAAGGGGTTGTTATGGTCTGAAAATATTTAATCTGGGTGATTTACATCATAAAATACCGTTTCCCATCAAAATATTCGAGTTTTGAATTTTTGGGAAATTTGTTGAAAAAAGTTTCCAAATTTTTTTGAAAAAAATTAAAATTTTAAAACTCGAATATTTTGATGGGAAACGGTATATTATGATGTAAATCTCCTAGATTAAATATTTTCAGACCATAACAACCCCTTGATCGATCAAAAATCGATCAAATCTACCTATCCCAAGCCAAAAAAGTCATTTTCAGCTAAAAAATCTATTTTTTCTTTTGAAAATGACAATAACTTGAGAAAAGTAAAAGTGAGATTCTGCCTTATTTTTTACGCTGCATCAAATGGGTACAATTTGAAAAAAACGAATCGGCGCTCATTTTTTCGATTTCACTTTGGGGTCTGTTTTGGTCCTTTTACCGTTTTTTGGCTGAAACGTTCAGTTGAACAAAAAATAAGATCCCATTGAGTTCTACATTTTCGTTTTTTTACTTTTAAAAAATCTTTAAAATTGACCGAGTTATGGTCAAAAAACCCAAAATTTTTGTAAAATACAAAAAAATCAATAAATCTGGAAATAGGCCGCTTTTCAAAAAATGAACTCCGCCAAAGTTCTACCCCTCGGGGGGTCTAACTTTTGCACCTAGACCCGATGGATTCTAGGGGTGACACTTGGGAAGCAATACATGTAAGCCTCTCTCTGTTATCTCAAATGAATCGTCAGTGAATTCCAAATAGTACTCTCCGCAAGGCAAATCAGGTCATTCAATGTGTTTCTCCTCAGGGTCATTACATGGATGTCGTGAAATCTCTTTGTGATGACTGATCTCCGCTTCATGTCGCCTTCATCGTCAACAAGAATTAGGCCCATTGCGTTGCCATAGTCCTGGTCATGCCTTATACCCAAGTCACCGACTTCCTTTTTGACCAGGTATCTTGTATAACCGTTGTAGTGTTTGATGCTAGGAGAAGAATGGGAGGTCCCTTGTGAAGAAATTCGTAGATATAGAAAACATTTCCGACGACAAGAAAGTTGTTTTGTTGTATGTAGAAGACCTGAAATCGAGTAGTATTGAGGTACGCATATCATTTTTCTGCAGACGCATTTGCATGTTCAGGTTACGAAATAGACAAAATTCTTCCCTCTGGTTCTAGTGTTATTCTCAGTACTTACCCTCTTTCTCACTCTTTTACATCTGGTAAGAATTGAAATGATCTCGAGAAGCCAAACATCAGAATGATGCTTCGGATTGCGTAGAAGAGAAAAAGTTCGTAGAAGGCTCGACGTGTTGATTGTACCCGTGTTGCCGGGAATTGGTCCTCGGATCCTCCAGATGGAAGATATTGATACGAATTCAATGTGTTATTAACTTTGCTTACGAAGTGTGGTCCATGGAGACATTCCATCAGCAGCATGCTGAATTTGGTCGAGTACTTATTCCAGTAGCTACAAAATATTCAAATACTCCGACTGTTTCAATAAGTAGTGGCAAGTCCGGAAGTCTGTTTTAAAACGGTACCAGATTTTGAAGGACGAATGGTTTGTTGTAAAGGTAAAACAACAGTTGTTTGCTGTTGTGAGCCCATCCCAACTTGCTTAATCTCAACTTCATCTAGCCTCTACGGGGTCGTTCGTAGGTGTTCAATTTAAACTGCAAAAAAGAAATAGTTTCCCAATTTAATCTAAATGTATTACTTACCGGAGATTCATACTCGATTGTGTGTCCAATCTCTTCCATTGCTGCCTTTTGCAGGAGGTCGTTTCCATGGGGATGACTGACTGGGATAGGAACATTTCCCGTTCTGACATAGTGGTACAAAATGTGCACATCTCAAAAGATTGTGCTGTTACGTGTGATGTAGAAGATCTGAAAACAAGAAATTTGTATGAGTTGAATTGAATTGTTCAGAGAAGGTTTTCTGTTCTGAAATTTGTTTAGATAGGTAGGTGTTTAGCGGTTATTGCAGTTTATTTGCGTACTGGGAGTCATGCTGGTAATGCACTTTTTCTTGGGTAAATCATGAAACTGTGGCTGAAATTGGAAAGAAGACGTGTTCTGGAAATAGGCAGGTCCGTGTGTGAATAACATGGGTACCGCGGACCAACTCTATACTCGTTTAGTTCCAGAAATATGTTCTTCGTGTTCACTATTGTGGCTTACTATTTTTGCGTCTATGAGCAAACCTGATTCTACCCAAGGTATGTATATTCAATTATACTTATACATCATATTCGATGAGGCTTCTATGTGGAGTTTGCTGACCTGTGTTATAAAAATATCAATCTCTGTTCTCTTGGTAGTCTTGCACTGTACTCCGTCAGGAAATAGTCCGCTAAACGAGTGTCATGCTTGACAAACTTTAGTCCGTCACTCAGTTTGGCCGCAGATTGTCTTCTCAAATTAGGCTTGATGTTGGTCTAATTGGGTAAGGCCGCATCACTTGTGGAACTCTATGAGCGAAGATCATCATTCGATAAATCTTTGGCGTTTTTGCAGTTGCTGCCGTCCACATAAAAATCGAAACATTCACTCTCAGCTGTTAACGATGGTAGTTGTGGAGGTTTGGAGAGAAACGATCCTGCATCTTGTCTGAAAAAAAGTTGAATTCGAATAAAAGAAAAAGTTTTGTCAATGAGGAGCCCCACGACAAATTTTACACAAAGCACTAAGTCTTTCATTGTTTAGCTCCCACGCATAACTTTTTCAAAAACTAGTCAGCTTGTTGCGCCTGCGGTGTACAGTTTCGTCGCTGCGCCCATCAAAACCTTCGCAACTTATAGGCAAGCAAACCCTCAGTTTTCGTGAACCAGTGGCGCAGTGGGTGGCCGCGCGGTGGCCGCCTACGTGGGGTGAAGTTTAAACCCTTTTGGGGTCAAGTCTATGCTTCTTGTTCCCCAAAAAGTGCGAACATCCCGACGTACAGACAAACCGCTTTGGTAGATTTTCATAAATAAGAATGATACAGTTTGAATACACACCTTGTTCGGCAGGATTCTATGATCCTTTCTTTTTTAAGGAGCTCAGTTAGACATCCATTTAGCACTGCTGCATATGTGTCACCCTCTGGTGTGGTTTCTAGTTCATCTTCGAACAGTTTCACGTTCCATTGGTTTGCTGTAGCTGTTGTTCGGCGTGCAGTGGCCTCTGGTACTGCTAGCCTAACTATTCGTTGATTTGCTTGAGTCTGTTTTGCCTTCGAGTCACTTGCTTGCTCTTGCCTTTTCGGACGCCATCTCTTTTTGCTCGGCCTGAAAATTTATTTTATTTTATAAGCATTTCAATGAAAAAGTACTTACGGATTACTTTCTAGATCTGGTGGTGTAGCTTAGGCGTCGTCATTTTTTTCTTCTTCACTATCACGTTCTTATTTCATTTCATCTTCATATGGTGTAGACGGGCCAAAAACTGGGAGTCCATCATTGAGACGTGGAGGTTTTGCGTCTTTCAGTCTTTCGGGGGAATTGATTGTTTATAGCCACTTTCAGCTATCTGAAATCAATCAAATTCAATTGATGGAAATTTTGATTCATTGACAACTTTCGATTAAAATTCAAAAGTTCAAAACCTCGTGTTATGCCACCAATTCCTGGGAAAAAATTGAAAGATTTTGCCGCCCAAAAGCTGTCCAAACTTTTCCGGTCAAATAAGCGCCGAAACCTCTTTCTAGACTCGCTTTTTTTTTCTAGACTCTCAGTTTAAACAAAGAAACTGCCAAACAGGCCAGAAGTTTGTAGCAACATTCGAAACGCAACCAATTTTCAATAAAGCAAATGTGCATATGTTTTTCAATCTCTTACCGGCTCATTTTTCATCTTTCGTGTTGAAGCCTTAGGTGCACTTTTGTGTCTCTTTCCCTGTTTTGTCGTTATCCTTTTTGATGACTTTTGGGCGTTTCCGTGATGATGTCGGCACAGAACTTTCTTTTGGAGCATCGGAGCTTTTGTATTCTTTGCTAATTTATCCGCGCCATCAGAGGTGTAAGGTCCCGACGAATGAAGTTCATAATCTTCGTTGTTGTATAATGTGTTCTTCCGGGCGTTTCTCCGTGGACGACTCGATGAAGTTGGAGGTTCTGTCGATGGACCTCTTGAGGTTTAGGTTGATGTGACGACTGCCTGCTCGGCGGAGACCTGAAAATGGCATATTATAAATTCAATAAATTACATGGGAACGCGAATTTGACGAGATTTGATTTGGCGTCATTATCGGTGTGTGCACACCGTGCAATGCAAAAACATCATTAATTTGAATTTGCTCACCTTAATTTCTGCCGGAGAAGGGTTTCTTTCCTCAGATTTGTTTCTTGCATTCTCACGTGGCGGCATAACTGTAAAAAATGACTTTAAAATACTCAAAAAATCGTTTAAAAAAAAAGAAAAAAGTAAAAAAACAGGAAAGAAAAAAGAAAAATCAATGTGCGACACAAGTCGGCCGAGTGGGGAAGAGAGAAAGAGGGAGGCGAGACGACGAGTGTAAAGAGAGATAGAAGGGGGAGGCGAGAGAGTCGAAACGACGAGTGTAAAGAGAAATAGAAGGAGGAGGCGAGAGAGTTTTTCTCTAACCTTTCCATTCGAACACACAATACAGCCAGGAACCCGCGCGACTGGGCGGTTGCACACAGCGAGAGACAACACGAATGAAGAGAGGGTAGACAAAGACATGGGAAAAATGTTAGGTCGTGTATTTTCCTATCGGCAATTAGTCAATTACGGTTATTTGTGTGGGGGAGCTGGAGCTGGCCAATGAGAGATGGAGAATAAAAGAATAGAAAGAGAAAGAAAAAAATCACTTTGGCATAATCGCACAGTGAGAAAAATTGAATAAAAAAACAGTGTAATAAAAAACAATGAAGAAAAGAAAACATTTATTGTAGATACGAAATCAGGATAGAGATTGCTTAAGACATTGAGAAAAAAGATTTAAAAAAGTAGAAGATACATATGTTACAAAACTGTAAACTTTTCTTGTTACTATCTATCTTGAGTATCTGACAATCATCAGTGACAATCATCAATGACAGACATCGTTGCCATGTACTCTTCATATGCTTCTGGTGCAGTGGTGCTCCCGTTATCCCCTTCCACGACCTGCCATGTGTTCTGATCGTGGTCATAGTCGAACCATTTGATCTGAAAGTTAATTTTTTTTCAATCTTCATAAATTCTGAATAGAAAGATACTCACATTGGCCTGAAGCTCGCCTTCAATCCGGTCGAGGCCCATGATGCATTCCACCTCATATTCGTCAGCCTTAAATTCATCTGAAAACAATTTTTTGTTTTGTGCTCTTCTATTAGAGGGGCTCTTACTTACCTTTTTTATCGGACAACTGGCTATCTTCGGAAATGAGCTTCTCTTTGTGATTTTCTCAGAAAATTTTTCTGATAGCCTTTCCACATACGCCTCATTTTTTCCCCTGGCCATGAACTCAATATCCACATCATTTTCCCAAAATTGCTTGTTTTGGTGGCCGTTGTATGTTACAAGAACCCGCAATACTTTGCTCTCTGAATCCCTTTGGAGGTTGAGGATTTGGTTGACCTCCACAGCTTTTGGGTTATACCTGATGACATCTGAAAAGAAAACTTAAGAAAGTTCAATACTATTTTCTTCATTGGGAGACTTTAAAGGGGACCACCTGAAATTCATTAAAAACTTACTGCCAGTTTTCTTTCGCAATTTTATGGTAAGGTTTTCATGGGGGATCTAGAAACTTTCTTTATGCATTTTGAGACCTTTTACAGGCGCGAAATTTTTTAAAAATCTTTTTCTTTAAAAAAAAACTTACAAAGGCAAGCTTCTCCTCGCCGTATGTGCTCAATCCTTCGATCCTCTTCACCTCATAGCACTCGGCCACCAATTGATCTGGAATAAATAAGGAAATATGTAGTTTGAAATCTTTAATCCGCCCATAATCTTCTCATAAGTTGCCCATAATCTGCCCATGAGCTGACCACGATCTGCTTATATTCTGCCCATAACATGCCCAGGATCTCTCCATAATGTGCCCATAATCTGCGTATAATGAGCCCATAATCAGCTCATAAGCAGCCCATAACCTGCCCATAAACTGCCTATAATTTTGACCAATTTCGCCGGTTTTCTCTACATAAAAAGTGATAAAGCTCCTTACCTGGCCGAGGAGTCATCTCTCCTCTTCCTGTCTTCAAGACTTTTTGGTCCGCATCCGGTAATTGTGCCACATAAGCTTTATAGGCATCCAAACACCACTTTTTGATCACCTCCTTCACAAACTCCCGAGTGGGTTGCGTTGGGTAGTCATGCCACAAAACCTGAAATTCGTTTCCCATTTGGAATTTCCTCATACGGAAACTTACCAGAGCTCCGAGGCTCCCTGTCTTCCGGTCCCTTTGAATGTTCACGACCCTCTCAACTTCGAAGGCCTGCTTGTTTAACACAAGAGTTCCTTAAACAAATCCACATCATTTGTAGCTCAAACTCTCTTTAAAAACTCACTTCCGGTCTTATTTCTAATCTCCGAAAATTGAGTCGGTGTGAGTTTGTTGAGTGTCCGCTTGGAGTTCTTTGTGAACTCCAAATAGTTTCTTGACGACCGGATAAACGACGTTGATCTATTTAGTGCACTGAAAAATCGATATTATAATACTCATTGATATCAGAAACTTATCAATTCTGGTCTCATATTTCCACAGAAAAAACTCACCATCATTTCCCTTCTGCTCATCTTCTCTGCTCCGTTTCCACTCTTCTTCCCTTCTGGCGATTTTTCGCGGTAGTGCTTTTGTAGCTTGGAATACTTCTCTCGAGCTATTTTGTCATCTTCCTTGCGTATTTCTTCAATTTTCCTTTTAGTTCGCGTTTTCTCGGTGTCCAAAGCACTTTGAAGCTCCTGGACTTGAGCAGAGCTTTGGCGGAGCAAAGCTTCCAGTTCTGGGATCCTTTGCCGTAGCTTTTTTTTGTCCAAGCTGTTCCAAACTCGCGATTGATTTATAGACGGTCTTCAAGATTCAGAGCTTGTTCATCCTGTGGAACCTACTTCGAACAATTTTTTTGACGATAAGGGCCTGAAAAAGAACTATTAGCAAACGCGAACTAACCCGCCGGATATCATTGCGTTTTTCAGAAAACAAATGTATTCTGCACTTGTGGAAATCAAAGGGATACAAACTCACCATGTTATTGAAGCTCCCCATCCGATTGAATCAATTGAAAAGGTATTCCGAAAAATATGAGGCATTGTAGGCCAACCTCCAATGGTAGCCAGCAAGAAACGAATTAATGATTTCCCCAGTCATCTCTCTCCTTTTATACCCTTTTTTCTTCAGGTACACAAAGACAGCGTCCCAATGGTATAGGATGGAGCGCGTTTGCACAGCATAGGCAATTTGATGTGTATCTTTTTCCCCATAAAACAGCTGTCAGCGTACAGATAGATAAGAATAAAACGCAGTTGTCTTGGTCCCTTTAGTCATCATTCGTGTATGATAATCCAGATGGCAGATAACAGGGTGAAGAGGAAAGTACACTTTAATTGTGCAGATGATGATATTTATGTGACCGATTGATATCAAATAATTACATTGTCATCATTTTTGAAAGGGTCTCATGTGTTTTTGGATTATCTCCTAATCTCGATTACAGTTTGTCATTGACAGAATGTTATTTGACCATCTAGGAAAACGTCTGCGTTTTTTCTTCGAAACGTAACATTTTTGAACTCGAAATAGTGCCAGTTAATTTTCGATTAGCTTGTGTAGGAAAGAAAAATAAAAAAATTAGTTATTTAGAACCCTATTATTTGTGGACCAAATTCAAATTGTTTTCAAACCCCATCGACACGTTTTTGTAAACTGACTGAAAACCGAAAGAAAAATGATAGGATTATATCAAAACCAAATCAATGATTTACTTCGTATGTAGTATACAGTACCATTCAGATATACAATTTCACATTTTTGCCCATAACTCAAGTTTTAGGATTCGGATCATCATGAAACTTCGCCAAAAGTTTAAAAACCTTCCGAGAAAGTTAATTTTTAAACAAAGAAGCTCAACTTTATTCTTTTTCAAAATTTATACAAAAAATCGAAAAAAATTAAAATTAGCTGAAAATGAGTATATTTGTTCAAGGCACTGGATCAGGTGAAACATATGACGGATGGGCAGAAAAATGTTTTGATATGTTCTCTGGTTTTAATACTTAGTTTCCATGCCCTTTTCTTTAATAAAGACTTGGCATCTTCGCCCCATGGATCCAATCAAAGTGGTGAGAGTGGAATATAGGATATCCATCCAGGCGTTCCAAATTTTCTCGATCTTTTCGGCTGGATGTTTGCTGTGAGGCTTTTAAAAGGTCTGCCAGGATCCTCCCAAACTTATTCGGTTGGATTTAGGTCCAGACTTTGGGTTGGCCAGTTCATAACAGGCACTTGAAGTTGTTGGAACCATTCTTCGTTGAAGCGTAAACTGCGTTTGGGGTCATTATTTTGCTGGAATATGTAGCCCAGATGGTTGGATCTTCTTGCAAATGGAAGCAGGAGGTCATGCGGAACACCGTTGTACTTTCATCGATCCATAATGACCTCGATACGGTGCAGAGGATCAACCCCATCCTCATCAAAACATCCCCACATCATGACGTTTTCACCACCATGCTTGACAGTCAAGAGCTGGTTCTTTGGATTGAATTTTTGCCAACACGACGTCTCATATGTGACAAATAATAGGGTTCTAAATAACTAATTTTTTTATTTTTCTTTCCTACACAAGCTAATCGAAAATTAACTGGCACTATTTCGAGTTCAAAAATGTTACGTTTCGAAGAAAAAACGCAGACGTTTTCCTAGATGGTCAAATAACATTCTGTCAATGACAAACTGTAATCGAGATTAGGAGATAATCCAAAAACACATGAGACCCTTTCAAAAATGATGACAATGTAATTATTTGATATCAATCGGTCACATAAATATCATCATCTGCACAATTAAAGTGTACTTTCCTCTTCACCCTGTTATCTGCCATCTGGATTATCATACACGAATGATGACTAAAGGGACCAAGACAACTGCGTTTTATTCTTATCTATCTGTACGCTGACAGCTGTTCTATGGGGAAAAAGATACACATCAACTTGCCTATGCTGTGCAAACGCGCTCTATCCTATACCATTGGGACGCTGTCTTTGTGTACCTGAAGAAAAAAGGGTATAAAAGGAGAGAGATGACTGGGGAAATCATTAATTCGTTTCTTGCTGGCTACCATTGGAGGTTGGCCTACAATGCCTCATATTTTTCGGAATACCTTTTCAATTGATTCAATCGGATGGGGAGCTTCAATAACATGGTAATTTTGCATCTTTTTGATTTCCACAAGTGCAAAATACATTTGTTTTCTGAAAAACACAATAATTTGCGATGGCTAAGATTACGTTCACCAACAATTTTTTTCAGTACCTCTTCTTGAAAAAAGTCGTCTGAAGTTGGTTCCACAGGAAAATACCTTAACACGCTCAAAAAATGGCCAGAAAATGTAAGTTTTTTCTCAGAATGCATTAGAAAGACCCCCATTAACTCTGATACAAGAGCATAATATCCCCAATTTTCAGCTTCTTCCCAAAAAACCGTCACCAAGAGCACCGGAAAGTTGTATTATGTGAAGAAAGTTTTGGCCCATAAAATCATCGGGGATCATTCGGATGTCCTTGTAAGCTTTCCTTTTCCTTTGAATCAATGTGAATATGAAATCAAATTTCAGGTCCAATGGATCAACCAGCCCGCTAAGAGTTGGGAGCCGGAGCTCAACATCCGTGAGGCCGCAGCTCTGGCTTGTGACTTGTACTTCAACCAGCTCAAACCGGCTCAATTGTCGGAGATTAGAAATAAAACCGGGAGTGAGTTTTTAGAGGGGTTTTGAGCTGCAAATGATGTGGATTTGTTTCAGGAACCCTTGTGTTGAACAAGCAGGCTTTTGGAGTTGAGAAGTTCGTGAACATCCAAAGAGACCGGAAGACAGGGAGCCTCAGAGCTTTGGCAAGTTTTCGTGTGAGGAAATTCCAAATTAAAAACAAATTTCAGGTTTTGTGGCATGACTACCCAACGCAACCCACTCGGGAGTTCGTGAAGGAGGTGATCAAAAAGTGGTGTTCGGATGCCTTAAAGCTTATGTGGCCGAACTGCCGGAAGCGGACAAGAAAATCTTGAAGACTGGAAGAGGGGAGATGACCCCACGGTCAGGTAAGAGGCTTTGTCAATATTTTTGTACAGAAAACCGGCAGAATTTGTCAAAATTACGGGCAGATTTCGTGCAAATTATGGACATTTTATGGACACTTTTGGGCAATTTTTGCAAATTATGGGCATATCAAAGATATCAAACCACATATTTCCATGTTTCAGATCAATTGGAAGCCGAGTGCTATGAGGTAGAAAGAATCGAAGGGTCGAGCACTTACGGCGAGGAGAAGCTGGCCTTTGTAAGTTTCTTATTTTGGGAAAATGGTTTCGAAAAAGTTCATTTTTCGGAACACAAATATGGTATAAAATTCTAAGTTTGAATGGTGCAAAATAGCCTCAAGATCCCCCAAAAAGCCTTACAAAAAACTGGAAATTTCAGGTCAAATGGCTCGGCTGCCCCAATTCTGAGAGCAGTTGGGAGCCACTTGAGAACGTGATCGACACCGCCAGGGAAGCATATGAAGCATTACAATGGACTTCCAGATGCCCGCAAAAGAGAGCTGGGAGCGGGGTTTCGAGTAGACCTTTACCCATTCCGTCAGCCTCCAACTCCTCGAGCTTTCATCAGAGAGTTCTCTCCGGAGCTCTGAATCATTTTGATCTTTTTTTTTCTAGTCCTGTTAGTTTTCAAAATCTTTAATCATTTTTTCTAATCTTTTTTGATTGTTCCAAAATAATTTCCAGAACCACCGACACCACGTTTTGCAACCAAACCCTCAAAATCCCTTCATATCTCTTTTTTTCAATGTCATTCTTTTTTTTCCATTAAGACCTTCAACGAATAAAACATTCTGATTGCTATTTCTCGTTTCTTTGATATTCTTAGAGACCGAGTGATTTTCCCAGATACCGTGAATCCTGTAATTGAAGCCCATGGGCCTCTATTTTTCGAAGGTCCTCTGAAGGTGGGCTTATATTACAGGTGTGCTTCAAATACAGGGTGGGCTTCTAATTTTCAACCTTATTTTCGGAATCGTGCTTGCACTTTCTCACGCTCTTTGAAGTGTTTCCTTCAAACATTTTAGTGTAATTTTTCTAATTTCCAATAAAAATCAGTTGAATTTTGTTCTGGGAAAAACCTAAACTAATTGACTTCTGATTTCGAGCGATTTTTTATTGAATTTCAAGCGATTCTTGATTGAAGATTATAAATGGATGAGCGTTTATTAGAGGGGTAGCTAATACGGATTGGGCTTCTATTTTTCTATTTTTCTATTTTTTGATTTTTCGAAGAGGCTCGGAGGGTGGGCTTCTATTAGGTTTTTGTGCATTTTTGATTTTTCTCCCTTTTGAGAACGGCAAGGAGCATTGACAAAAGGGTAACAGCAAGAGATATTAGGTTGTCCCGAAAGTAATCATAATTTTTTTCAAATTTCTGTTTCTCAGTTATTTCTAATCAAATTTTTTTCTGTTTTCACCAGAATATATGTCCACTATTAGGGTCTAAAAAGATTTAATTTCGACTACAAATTTGTCTTGGAACGGGAGTAACAGATTGAAATATGGAAGAGGTTTTTTTTGGAAATTTATTTGCGCTAGTCTTGAAAAATGACACCCATCTAGAATAATTTTCTCTTGAGGTCTTTCGAGAGCCCATAACACCCTCTATGCCCCAAAACTTTGATTCGGCTTTATCTGTTCGCTGTCGGACGTTATAGCTCAATTACAAAAAGATTCTAAGCTTTTACTACTGAAGTCCCTGCTCACTAGTACAATGAGGGATTCGAAATCTGTTTGCGCACTATCAAACAGGCTCTTATGAGGACTGTAAATATAACATTCAGCTTCCGGTTTCAAAAAAATAGGAATGGAATCTGACACTTCATCAAAAACCAATCGTTTCTGAGTCGTAGTTTGTAGGAAGCATGAGTTTGTACGTACCACAAATAGTGGAGAGCAGTCATGCTTGACTTTTTATTTTCTTAAAATATACTCCTGTAATATACTTTGCTAAAACCAGTTTGGTTCTGGCTATTCGTGACTCTTCTGTAAGATGCGCATCTCTGAAAGGAGCGAATTAATATTTGACCTTGCTTAATGTTTTGAGTGCTAGCGAAAGTAGCTTAAGACGGATTTTTAGGTTCATGCATCATTTTGTTAGGGGAGTGTAATAGATCACAATGGGCAAAAAATAACAAGTCCCGGTCTGTTTTCATGTTCGAAACATTTCGTCGAAATAAAAAGTTCAATAAAATATGATTACTTTCGGGACGACCTAATATATGAAGAGTCAAAACATCTGTTAGTGAAATCCAGACCCTTTGCTCGCCCCTATCATGTTAACACTAAGCTCGTGTTCCAAAGGCCTTAGAGAGGCTCTGACATTTTCATAAATTTCTCACTTCTTATTATCCGATGATACTTGGCTCATTGCGGGGTTTATGAAGGACATTGTTCCTTACAAAACCCATAAGAGATATAAAGTTGCTCAGTTGAAAAATTTTGAGAGATCGATAGAAGAACAAAAGTGACTATTCCGCCATAGTGATAGCTATAGAAAGAGGATCGATTTCAATATTCGGTTGGAATGTCACAAGCAATAGTACCTACCTATAGTAGCATTAAAACCTTCCAGAACAATCTTGGAGGAGCGAAAAAATTCGGTCGTGAACACTATCCCAAATTTTCCACATTTTTCTTACGTTAAAACTGACCTCATATTGCAATACTCATGAAATATCTCGAGACTAAGTTCAAGTAGATTGTTCTTATTTGACCTTTGAACTCTCCAAATACTGGCTTTTCTTCATTTGATTTTTCTCGAAATATGATCTACGTCTGAAAGAGCAAGGGGTCCCTCACCCTACAGTCGAAAAATTGACCACTTCATGTTTCCAGTTCTAGCCACTCGCGTTTTGAAAGAGGAAACCCGTTATTTTGGATATCACATAGTAGTCTTACTAGTTCATAAATGAACAACAAATCAGAACCTGGGAATGTTTCTCGTTCGAATAAAATCAAAATCAAAAATGCACAGAAACTTTCCGGCCAACCTAATATAAAAAGTTAGTGTTAAAATTTTCAAGTCAAAAATCCTGTAAAAAACACGAAAAATATTTTTTTTCAAAACTTCCAAAACTGAATACAACTTGTTCACTGACTTTAAATCTATACAATAATCAATTTTTTATCGCGATCCGATCACTTTTAGCCGCGTTATGGTGTTCCGCGCAAAGATCACCATTCGGACTTCTGGAGTTCCAACGTCGGAATCATAAAATCAACTTGCGATCTAACGTCAAAAATTGTTTATTTGGGCCCCTAGTAATGTTTTGGGCACAATGAGAAAAAATTCTGAAAGTCCAAAAAAAATCTTTTTATTTTGGATTTTCAGAATCCAGAATTCATCGAAAAACATCGGAATTCGTGAAAATCCGAATTTTTCAGAAAACTTCTGGACGTACTCCAGGGTTACGCAGGAGTCTCCAAAAAATTTTTTAGACCATTCTAAATCGTTTGAAGAGAGTTATTAACAAAAATTCAAAGGGACCCTCACCTATGCTCACCACTGTATAAAATGTCCGAAAAATTCAACGAGAGTATGGAAAATAGTTCAAAAAAGCGTGTAAATAACGTTTCCACACGTCAAAAACTTGTTAGAAATCAATTTGAAGCGAAAAATGAGAGTTTTCAGAAAAAAAAATTTTTTTCTTACAAAAGTATATGACGTTCATCGCCAAAAAAGGGTCTTTCGGGCGGGAGCGATTTTTTAATTAGGTAAGGGTTCCAGAATCATTTTTTGCGTAGATTAATAATTTGAAGTCAAATACCCTGAAAGTCTGAACCGATTTCCGTAAACAGCACATTTATGTGAAAAAGTGCAAAATTTTCCGATTTTTTGAAAATTTCACCCTGAAGACGTAAGCTCAGAATTTCTTGAAGTTGTCAAAAATGATCAAAAATGTACCAATTATTGATGTACGTCCTAATTTCGACTCTATCTCTTACAGGAAAAAATATAGAAAAATACCGTTTTCTGGAATTTTCTCTAGAAAAAGGGGGCGGAGCCTAACCAAAAGTGGTTTTTTGTAATGAGGGTACCCCATAAGGTCTTATCATGATTTAGTCAGACAGATCGCACAAGTCCGACTTTTTTGTCCGGGCTGGTAGTCGCACTTCTGCCGTTTTTTGTGTTAAACGTTATTTGGGCAATTGATGTTGTCATTTTTTGAGGTACTGATACTACTTTGAAAATAACTGTATCATTTTTTGATATTAATGACAGCCGATGTTAGATTCGTTTGATTTTTTTTCCAAAACTCTGAATTTACGTTCGCAAGTATCCGAATCTGTTTGTGTTAAAATTTCGTGAAAAACTACTCCAAAACAACAAGAGCCCTTGAAGAACAAAGCGAAAAAAAGTAGAAAAATTGGTTAAAAAGACAAAAAACCAAAATGAAGTGAGACAGTATGTATTGGAAAGAGGCAGAGGCATCCTTAAAATAGGAAGAAACCGGATGAGGTTTTTTGTCTTTTTTCTTAGCTCTAAAGCCATCAGAGCTCTATTTTGGTTCAGACGTTAAAGAGAGAGCGGGACAGTTCCTTGTGTGAGTTGATGATATTTCGGTGTTTTTCTACAGAGAAAATTAATGTAAATGTACTTTATGTTCCAGAATAGGGACAACTGTTATTTCCGAAAAAAAAAGTTTAAATATTCCTGAAAACTTTATTTGTCACTATTCTTTGAAAGTATTTCTATATGTGTTAAGTTACATTTCAAATGTTTCTTTCCATCTTCCTTCCTAGTAACCTACCTAGTAAATGTTTGCGTTTTTCTTCCTTTCTGTTTGTGTATATCGTCAATTCCTTTTCGGCTTTCTGTGTTCCCTTACTTTATTACAATTAGATCCATTTTTTTTTCCCTTTCAATTCTTCTTTGTCTCCTCCTCATATAAATGGCAACTCCCCACACCTCTCACCGCCCTTCACTCCCCTTTCTTTCACTTCTACATGCATACGAACAGTATCTACTTGCCCTCTCCCTCTCTTCACCCTCGAAGGAAGAGACGGAGAGGGCAAGTTGATACTTCTGCCCAGCCTTCCCCATTCTATTCATTCCACTCTTTTGTGACCCTCTTGGATGTTGCTACCAACTTGTGGGCGAGAGATTAGCGGTTTCGCGTAGGATTTTGTCAGAATTCCGCTCAAAAGCATTTGTGTGGAGTTAAAATTTGACAAATGCTCGCTTAAAGTTCGCCTGGAAGCCGACACCTTTCAACTTCCGCACAAAAGACGCTCTAAAGTCATTTGAGTGCAAAAACCCTATTTTTGCCAAGAAGTCGCCAAACTTCCGCTCAGAAGTTGGTAGCAACGTCTGAGCTTCTAGAAAGTTTTCACTCGTTCCATCTAGGCCATTTTCTTTTTTTAATGCTTACAAATACTATGAAATTTTTCTGTTAGCTTGACAATCTCGATAAAAGTGAGAGGTTCAACTTGCTACTTGGTGATATTTTTCTCATTACTAATCATTTCACTTAATTTTGACACCTGGAGAACCTTTTTTTCGTTCCTTTTTCATTCTTATTTTCAAATCCATTCTTTCTCGTTTGTAGTTTTTTACCAAGGAATGAGGTCTTTTCGATTTCTCAAATTATGCAATTCAGCTACGGTTTTTTCTCAAAAAATTGATGACCTTTTTCTTGTCAATAACTCTTTTACATTCATCGATTCGCACTTTCACCAGTTTTACTGTAATTCGTGTTTTTTTTCTCAAATTATTTTTTTTATGACCAATGAATCTCCATGTACTGTCTCCCTCACCACCCTTTCCCACTTCTCCCTTCCACACACCAACAGTGCGTATTACCCGTATCTGCCCTCTCCACTCTCTTCTGTTTAGTTTCGTGCCTCACTCATTCGATTTCTATGCCTGAAACAATAACATCTGGACTTTCTCTCTATTTTTCTAATTTTTTTGTTTTAACTTGCTTTTGAACACATAAAATGCCGTTTCTCGCCTCTTGTCTCCCTCTCATATTATTGTAAATGGCAAATCCCCACACCTCTCACCACCCTTCACTCCCCTTTCTTTCACTTCTACATGCATACGGACAGTATCTGCTTGCCCTCTCCCTCTCTTCACCCTTGAGGGTGGAGAGGGAGAGGTCAATTTGATACTTCTGCCCAGCCTTCCCCATTTTATTCATTTCGTTCCTTTGTGACCCTCTTGCAACGTCCCCCTGTGCATCTTTTTTTTTGCTTCGTTTTTACATTCACTATGTTAAAGGAATCAGTACAACTTTTTAGTAACTCAGCAAAAACTCTTCTACTCAACCATGGCAAACTTGGCGCTTGACAAAAAATGCATTGACTTTGTCATCGAATTCGGAAAAACTCAGAATTCGATGCAAGGAAAGCTGGCAAGGAAAACGATTTTCAAAGCTTTCGCAGAAGAAGGGTTTAGTGAAAAGGAGCCCACATTTTTTATGGACAGGTTAGTTTCTCAATGAACAATGGTAGCGGCTTTGTTTGTCATTGACCTTTTGCGTTTTACGAAGGTTTGTTCGATTTTTTTTTGCTTTAGGAATATTAACGCACTAGTTTATCACAAAAAAGTATTGCCAATTCACACGGGGTGTCACCTCCGCAACTGTGGCGTACTTATAATTTAGGCCACGCCCCGAAATGGGCGTAACTGCAAGTTGCGGCGCACTCTGTCACATGTTAAAATATAGCAGCATCAATCTTTTCGCTTTCTTCATGAAATTTAGGCCGAATTAATATTCGTTCAGTGTTGTTAGGTTTTTTCTTATAAAATCGATAAAATCGATATACTTCCGACTAGTAAAAGCCGAGAGTGGTGCCATAACTTTATTGAGAATGAACTTTTTTGGACGTTTGTTTCAATCGATAGGCTTTAGAAAGTGTTACATTTCTTCAATACTTTTCTTTTCAATCCGACCGCTACTCGAAAAGCTATGAAGCAACTCCGGATAAATTTTGTTTTAGATCCGTGCAATTCTGGAACTGACTTTTCTAATTAACGCCAACGTTTAATCACTAGGGTGCAGATACTTATTTCTCTTGAGTTGTTTTCTCCATCCCGATCAAATTACAGAATCCCTTGCATGATGGCCATTCTGGAAAGCTCCGACGAATGGCCTCTTGAAGACAAAGCCCAATTTGTGTTCACAATGAACGTCGTCATGACCAAATACCCACGTCTGCAAAAAGAACTAAACGAGCGTGGCACTTGGAATACACAGAACAAGTTGGTGAAGTATTTGGGCAAATCTGGAGAAATTCTGTTCAAAAAAGAACAAAACAGACTCTCTGCAGAGAGTGACTCAGACCATGAGTTCAATCCTGCAGCTCCATACAGAAAACCAAAGTTATTGAAGAAGGAGCTGCGCAAAAAACGCAAGGCAATCCAAGAAAAAGAAGTGGAAGTTGTGAAACATTACAACACAAAAAGAAGAACTTCAAATGTTGATTCCTTGCTGCAAGCTTCAATGCCAGCAAAAGTGAACCGGTCTGCTCAAATGCTTTATGACGGCGCATCTAACGGAGATGAGAAAGAGGAAGAACCGATAACGCCAGTTATCTCTTCAAATTTGCTTCTCCAACACATTGCATTAGATCTCCAATTCGCCGAAAGTAATCATGTTGCCGTTTCACAAGCTCAAGGCTTGCATACCCAACCAGAAGATTTGGATCATTCAGTTATTGGAATGGATAACGCGGATATTGATGTCGCTCAAAACCATTTGGATCATCAATTCTTCGGAGCAACTGAATTTTATCAAATGGATCGAACCGTGGATATCTTGGATGAAGCTTCTAATGAAGGCACTGGAACAACAAATAGTCCAGTTCAATCGCTGGAAAGCTGGATTAGTACGCCAGAAAATGAGGTTCTTCAAGATTTTGGAAACGCGAGAACCGCGTCCGAGAGCCAAGTAGAAGATGAGAATCAAGATGAGAGCCAAGCCCAAAGCCCACTAGTTCTCAACGTTCTTCCGATAAATCATCAAATTGGTCACACTGTTGTGGACACGATGCATGAAGAATTGAATGTCGATGAGAATAATTACGACTTCGAAATTGGTGATTTTACCCAGCCAAATCAAGCCATGGATGTTTTGGACAGGACTCATTTTGTAGGCACTGGAACTACGACAAGTCCAGTTCAGACCCCGGAAAACTTGATTGGGGGTCCAGAGGAAGTCACCGCTTCGTTCAAGAAGCCAATGTCCGAGTAAGTTGGTTTCGTAACTAACAAAACCCTTTTTTTTGACAAAACAAAAAATCCTAATGGGATAAATTGATTTTTTTTTGAAATGAACCGGATAAAATTTCAGACGTCGTTCAGTGAAAATCTTAGCGAAAAACATGATATAGACAAGTTCTAGGTAACTTGAGGGAGATTTAGAAAATTTCTAATTCTTTCTGTTGTTTTGTAATATAATTTTGTAGATCCGATGTGCCTTACTCTACCTGTTCGAGCGATTCATCACTTTCCCCGGTTAACGTCAATAGTCTGAACTCTCCAATCGCAGAAGTGGAGCAACCACCAGCTGATTGCTCAACAACACTGTAAGTTAGCATGAGAAAATCACTGAAAAACTGAGCTGAAAAGTTTCCTGATAAACTCAAATGTTCGATTTTTCTGAAAACATCATTTCAAAAACTATTTCAATTCGTATTTTGGGAATTCAAAATGCGAATTTACAGAATCGACAAAGATGCACAAACCTCACCATTCGAAAACTTGTCATTCAATGACATTTCAGTAGAGAGTCAGCGCCCAAACATGAATTCAAAAGGTATCTTTGATCTGATATCAAACTATTCTATAATAAACTTATTTCCAGAGTATGAAAAGTTCAAATCTTCTATGACCGCTGAGCAACACTATAACGTAGTTTCGGAGCTTCTTTTGCGGAAATTAGAAAGTGTGGAAGTCGGCAATCAATACATTATTGACGAGAAGACAGTAGAGGCTCTGAAAGTTATAACTATGGAACTGAGAGAAAAAGGTGGAGTTATACTTTCAGTTACTTTGAAATCAAGTAATTGTTTTATAGGAGACATCAAGAATGCACAGAATCGCAAAATTGCTGAACATATTCGTAAGTTTTAATACATCACCATTGCCGTGCCATAATGAATATTACAGGGAGCTGCATGGACATACATGATGAAAAAGATCGACAAATCAAAGAATTAAAAGAAAAAGTCGAACTGCAACAACAACAAATAGCAGCAAAGGTCGAAGACGTTAATAGAGCGGCAGAGATCGTTGATCAATCTACCAGAACAAATCGTCAGCTGTTGGAGGAAAATCAACGTCTTATCAACAGAAACATGGAATTACAAGTTCAAGCTATCAGAATGAAACACGAGCACCTACTTCGCTTCGGTAATCAATAATCTGACAAGCAAAAAATACAGGCAAAAAGGTATGAAACTAGAATTTTTTATTCGCAAAAAAATAAAGTTTTCAGTTCAATCAAGTGCTCGGCATTTCTACTACGATTTGGACTCCAAGCCAATTGCAATTTTTTCTACATACACAATATTTTTCATAGTTTTCATTCTTTTTTCTTTTCCATTCGAACTCTTTCATTGTTTTTGTTATCTCTGTTACCCCACTTTCCCTCTTGTTTTACTTTTTGCAAAAACTCGTTTCAATCATATACAACTGTTGCTGTATTAGTAGTTTTGTCTCATCTTCTTCTTTTTACTTACCGATTCCTCATCAATATCGCTTTATTTTTCTCTGCTTTTTTTATTTCCAGTTTCACAAGCGATTAATTGTTCCCTGTTCGATTTGATTATAATTTCTGAATCTAATAAATTCTTGTTGATATACCAGACTAGTGACTCGGTTAGTACAAAAACAACGATTTCAGAAAATCGCAAAGGTTCGATTCGGATTGTTTTTCTTACCATTATTGTCACTCCGTCCGCAAACCAAAATGTCTGTTGGCCCACCTGCATCGATAGTAAAATTGGTGTTGAATGATAAAGTTTTCTTCTGTATCAAGGAAAAAACCATCATGGTGTCTCAGTTCTTCACCAATCTCCTTAATTCATGCGCCAACTCAGAAGAGCCAATCGTCATTAATAATATTGATGGCGCCACACTCTCCGTTATTCTCGAATGGTGTGAGAATCACAAAGAAGAGGCGACACCCCCTAACAATCGATCGACTCGTGTAAAAATCTCCGACTGGTACCAGGACCTTTTCACCCGCCACGCCACACTTATGCTTCGTCCCATTCATGCTGCCGACTTTTTAGACATTCCCGGTCTTTCGGCTTTTTTGGTGACCTTCGCCGCCATCGCCACCGATAAATTAGTTCGAGATGAAATTTTCGAATGTTCAGGAACCAAGAGGGATAAATAAGTTGCTTTTTAATTAATTCCAATAAATCAGTTTTGATTTAGAAATTTTTTTTTTCATTTGACTTAAACGATAAGCTCCATATTGGAATGAATGGTTGAAATCCACTGAGTATCTAATACTACAAAATTTTCAGATATGTTTCAGATTTTGTTTTCATTCAAGACATATGCGAAAAATCGGCTTCAAACTGAATGAATTGTTTTACTGGTATCAGCAGTTTTGAAGAGCTTTTTTTCCGAATGCATCAATCAGCTATACATATTTCGCAATCCGATCAATGGCTTGCAGAAAAATGCGGCCCTCCAACATGCTACAGGCGGGCAACAAATTGGCCAACATGGAAGGGAGAGAGAGAGAGAGAGAGAGAGAGAAGAATGCTTGGCACGGTGCCAAGCCTTTTCAGTGTGTGTGTGCTAGTAGACGCGTACAAACCAGCCGAGAAGGGGGAGAGATGGCTTACTTGTGCGCTTTTTCCCCTTCCTCATTTGTCTGCGACTCTCTTTTCTGTGTACATCTCGGTTGCCCCAAAAAGTGTCCCCTCAATCGTCACAAACTGATCACAGTGACGTTCGTTTGGGGAAACTTCCGTGTGTCGAGGCTTCGGGGCCCCTCGGCCAACAAAACGAAGAGAAGAGGTAGGGGGACCTGTATGGAAAAAAAAGGACAACGAGAAATAGAAAAGGGACTAACGCATTTGGAAGTCTGGAATGGAAATCAAAGTCAAAAACTGATTTGAATATCAGTTTTGCAAAGAAAGAATAAAAAATTAGTGACTTGAAAAAAACTGAAAAATCGTTGGGCATACTGTTTTGCAGCTCAGATAAACTTGAAAAAAATTGCATCAAAATTGTATTGATTCATAATGAAACATAATTATTATGGAATTATCTAAGTGAAGTTGAATCTAGAAAGCATTCAAATTATCGGGAAAGGTGACAAAAAGATAAAATTTTGGCACTGTTCCAAAATCGGGGACCGTATGTCAAAATCGGGGACCAAAAAATCGGGGACCGAGAAATCGGGGACCGAAAAATCGGGGACCCAGAAATCGGGGACCGAAAAATGGGGGACCGAAAAATGGGGGACCGGGAAAAAATCAACATCTAGTTTTAACTCATGGTAAAAACAGGAGAACTGTACCCGAAGGTGTTTCCGAGTCCACAATACCATTTAACTCATCAAAAACTGGTATCAGAAGTCTCAACGAGCTAGTTACAAAACATTTGAGTTTTATCAGAAATGTTTGGTTCAAGATAACTAAGCCTAAAGCTCAGCCTAAGATTATTTCAAGCTCTAATAAATTCACGGACCTTCAGTAAAGGCTTAGTTAATGTGTAGAACATTCCTTGTCTTATACTGCACCGCTCCGACTACATGAAATGATATCATAACAAAAGAGCAAATTTTTTTTTGAATCATTCCAAACTAGTGTCCCGTCTCTTCATATCATTAAATCTCTTTTTGTTCTTATTCTATTACTGGGCTCATATTTTGAACCACCTTGACAAATTTCTGATTATCCTTTTTATTTCGGTCCTCGATTTTTCGGTCCCCCATTTTTCGATCCCCGATTTCTGGGTCCTCGATTTTTCGGTCCCCGATTTCTCGGTCCCCGATTTTGAAACTCGGTCCCCGATTCTGGATACGAAGTTGAAAGAGAACAGAAAGTTTCACTAGCAGATTTTGACACCTGACAAAGGAACATTTTTAAAAATAGGTGGCCCATTGTTCAGTGACCATTGCATTATCATGGTTTCTCTTTCCATTCGTTTTAAGTCAAAAAAGCATAAAAGGACGGTTCAATTATTTCACAAAGCAGACTTCAATGCTATCAACATTCATCTGGCTTCTATCGATTGGGATTTCCGCTTCTCCACGTCTACGGCTGAAGAGGCACTTGAAGATCTCATTTCATTTATCAAAGAATTGATCGCCATCTATGTTCCAACTAAAGTCTTCCCAGTTAATGCTAATGTCCACTCCACTGAAGTCACTTCTCTACTCAAGAAGAAGCTGTTTTGATGGCGAACGGAGGGTAATTCATCCAAATACAAATTGATCCGCGAGGAATTGAAGTCATTGCTACGTGAGGAGGAGTTGTCACGTACAGCAAAACATCTTACATCCGGCAAATCCAAAGATTTCTTCAAGTTCATTCACGCCAAAAGCAAGGATTCTGATGACATCAGAACGCTTGTCCACCCAAACGGATCTCAAGCGATTGATAACTTCTCCAAAGCAGAAATCCTTGCCGAAAGCTTCTCTAAAGTGTTCACAGTGGACGATGGAGTTCTTCCTGACTTGGAAAGATTTGTTGCAGGGTCGATGTCGGATCTTTCCTTCAGTCCACAAATTGTCGATCTTCAACTTTCAAAGCTGAAGCCTAGAATCAACACGTCTCCGGATGGAATCCCTGCTGTTTTTCTCAAGAAAACCTGCACGTTCATATTCGGAAGGAAGTGCTAGAGGAATTTGAAAGAAAACAGAAAGTTTTCCTAGCAGATTTTGACACCTGACAAAAGAACATTTTTAAAAATAGGTGCCAAGAATTTTTGAAAATTGGAAAAAGGGATTACCTGAAAAACAAACTAACTTTTACTGTTTGATACCTTGATTTTATATATAAGTAGTGCTCTTTTTTTTGGAGCTCCTGGGATTTTTCAGTATTTTTTGTTTCCATTCAGGGTAGTGTATTTTTCGATTCTCATAATGTTTCAAATGGTTGCTGAATAGTGATTCCCTGTCAAAAAGTCAGGAAACAAAAGAAACCTGATTTCGAAATTTATGAAATGAAGATTTCCACTTCTTATCCCCAAAGTAAACTGGACTCTTAACATTCTATTTCTTTTTTGAATCATGTTTGTTCATATCCAATCAGAACCTCATCAAATTATATTTTATCACTGCTCGTTAATGTGCGAATAAAAAAGAAACAATAGTGCAAAAGAGAAACTAAAAGTAACATGACTAATCCCATTGTCTTCCTCTTTATCTCACTGTAGTGTTGACTTTTCATTGAACACGCAACGCAATTTGGCCACGCCCACAATATCAAGATCATCTTCCACGACCGTTGATGAGCTCAAGAACAGACCAGTTGATACTGCTGAGCATGCTGATGGCTTCGGAGAGAAGGTCGCAAATAGAGATGGTTTGGTTGATGGGCAAGATATGAGAGGACTCATGGTGACATCTGAATTGAGTCCTCAAATTCTGGTACATGTATGGGAATCTGGAGAAAAATTCAATCTGTATTCACTCCGAAACTTCCTGACGCCACCTCAATGGAAGTATAAGAGGCTCTAGAAGATGAAAATGAAGAAATGAGACAACTCGCGGGAGCTATTCAGTCGATGATTTGGGAACGAAAGAAGCTGTTGTTCAATTGGAAGCAGACAAGACGATAAATTGGAGTTGACTACTCTTGAGTCAAGAAATTGGAAAGACAAAAAACAGAAGCAACGAGAATATTGGCTGATTACGAAACACAAATCGAACAGCTCAAAAAGAAGGAAGATACTGAAAAACAAATGCAGCAAATTGATGAAGATGCAAAGAATGCGGAGGAATGTGAAGCAGAAAAAGAAATGGAAGGATTGAAGAAGGAACTTGAAATGCTGGATAACCGATTTGAAACTGTTTGTTGAAAAGTTCAAAGGGACAAGAAAAGATGTTTGCCGAAGGAACGACCATTGAAAGAAAGGAGACTCAAGATTACATAGAAAACTTGGATTCTGAAACTGAGAAAACCACAAAGCCAACTGAAGAAGTGTCTGGAAGTAATAAGAAGAAGAATTGGTCCAAACTCGTCGATCAAAACCACATTTGCTGCCAGCCGTCATTGATCAAACGTCACTCTTGGACGATACTGTTTATGGAGAAACTGCTGAAGTTTCAGTTTAAAGTCACAGCTAGTGAGTAACACTTTCAAATAATCTGATATTCAAGCTTTTATTTTCTAGATTCTTCTGAAGCAGTGAAGTCTCGCCTCATCTGGTTACTTTGATGCAGCTTTCCAAACTGATTCATTTGCTCAAGGTGAGATATAAGCTGAGTCAATTAGCAATGTCTCAAAATTCGTCTCGAATTTCTCAATTCCATGTAGTTTGATTTCCAGATCCGGCATCGCATCTGCCGCCATCGTTATTTGCTCCAACAACCAAACCATCATCATCAATTGATCTTGATACAAAAATTTTAAAAGCGTCGTATATTTAACTAATAAAATGATTTGAGTATTCAATAAAGAAATCTTCCGATAACATTATTTTATAATTAGACGTTCATTCCGAAATTTCAGCATCTCTGATGAAAATAAATCAATTGGCACGGTGCCAACACCTCCCTAACTCTTTATTTCCTTTTTCACCCAGCTGCCTCCCCTATTCCGATGACATCATTATTGTATTGCGCAACAGTGATCTGATGTGACTAGTCTTGCTCGACCACTAAGTAATATGATACGTTTTAGGGGAAAGGTTACATCTGTGAAAGGGAAAGTGAAGAAGATGAAAATATATGTAATAACATATAGGTTTCGTTGAGGGGTTTGATTAGAAATAAATCAAATGGCTCTTCGAAAAAGAGGATCAAGTTGTCGGCGGGTCGATGAATTTTGAAAAAAAAATTGAGTAAAGCTGATAGGTCCCCAAGAAGAAATTGTCAATTCACTCTTGGAAAAACTTTTTTTTTTCATTCAACTACATATTCTTTAGTTTATAGTGTTGTCGGCCTCTTCGCTCACGAGTTCCCAACTACACAAAAACCGGTGATTCAATTAAAAAACCAATTAAAATAACGAGTATGTTGACAGCTCTGCATTACCTTTGTCTCCACTGTCATAAAATACTAATTCCGAATAATGTAATTGGGAAAAAGACCGAAAAATGGAGAAAAAAATTGAGATTATTTTAGCTTTCGAATAATTGAAAATTATGTACTTCTGGACTTTTTTCTTATATCAAAATGTTTTCGTTTTCAATGTTTTTTTAAAGAAAACGTGCAGCAGGTGTTTGGAATGTGACGGACAACTATAAACATAAAGTAGTCGGACACCTGCCATCTACCTTTTTTTTTGATTCAGCAGGTGCTATTAGTTGGTTTCGAAGATTTTCTGTTCAAGACAACACAAGAAGTTATTTTATCAACAAATTCAAGTGTAATACACCAATTAAACACAACAAAAACAAACATACAAATGAGAAAAAGCAAACAACAAGTTTGTGAATGCATTCGGTAGTTATCAACCAGTTTAGTCAAGTCCCAAATTCTGGAGAAGACTGAGTTGAACCTCTGGAGGAGCGTGTGCATTGATAGTCGCTAAAAAAATTTCAGATGATTTACCGTACTAAGCAACATGTCACATTTTAAAAAAAGTATCATGGTTCAATGTATGAAATCAACAATTCCTCAGGTACACTTTTAGAATAGTTGTATCAAAGTTCTGAAGGTGCCCACCGAACAGGTTTGAAGACACAGTACTTCTAATTTTTTTTACATAGTACTTCTAATCCCGTGTACAAAAATCACAATGAAAACCTACATCCAATGGTTGGCGACCCGAAAAGAAGCTCCAAATCGATTCTGGCAACATTGTCTGCATGAACTGGGAGGAGTGGGGTTAGAGAATCGCAGTCGAAGTCGATAAGATCTTCAGCATCTTCCGTATCGGAATTTTCAGCAACTACAATTATTTTGTTGGATTTTGTTTTATCTGAAGTTGCTACAAAACTAACCATGCTCTTCGATCATTCTAACTCGAGCTTCCCTGCAGAGTCTCTCTGGATATGACTCATGTTTGTTTCTTTCCTCCACCAGATAGTTTTGATCAGTTAGAAGTTTCATGATTTCGATGGCTATTTCTCTGACTGTTTCACAGTTACCGTCTCTGATTTGATAAAATTGGAGAGTTTCAATCATCTCCAAACGACGACGGGCATCACGGGAAACCTGCGAAATTCAACTAAATATTGTCTAAGTTTTGTTAGTTACCATTAAATGGCCATGAACAATCAAGAAATGAAGAAGTGCAGCACTTTTGAGTACGTGGAAATAGTACTTATCATCGAATAGACGACTCCAAAGAATACTCATGATATTCGGAAATTCGGTTAAGGTGTATGTCTTATCAGCAAGATATTGAAGTTTCTTCTCTTTGACTGGCCTTAGATCATTGCTGGTCACATCGAGAGCTGCCACCTGAATCTTTGAGTAACCAAACGTGAAGTTTCGGATTCCACGTCGGGCTCTTTGTGCAACATCGAGTATACCCATCTAGAAATTTAGTAACTTTGAGAAGTAGATAAGCCAGAAAAGGGAGAAAGAAGGGCGAGAACTCACAGAAGTGATCAAATAAATTGTAAACTGCCTGTCCGTCCCCTCTTACTATCCCCCTCTTTTCACTTTCGTCGATGTGAAAGGAGACGGCCCCTCGATTGAACATTAAAATAATGGTTGCGACATTTTCATAACGATGGGAATAAATGCACAGAAATTTCATGGAAAATAATACTGAAGAGGAAAAACGGAGTTGAGAATTAAGGGATCAATTCAAAGATGTGGTACACAACGAAAAAAGAATGAGCCCAAGTACGAAAAAGGATCCTAGTTCAATAGAAGAAGACCTATAATATTGTTTCAGAAGAATACCAAGCGTAGAAATGTTAGAAAAGAATCTTTAGAGCCCTTGAGGTTGTAAATTAATGGTTTCGATAGTGATTGTGATGCTGCAGTTGTTGATCTGAGCCCATTCTTTTTTCACCCGGCCTTGTTGATGGAAATAGCTTGTAATATTCAATTGAAGACTGAAATTCGTTTCCATATTTCAGCGGCACCTGGTATACAGTGAATGATGATTTTCAGTGTTTTACTCAGGGGTTGCAGTTCACAACAGGCCTAAATTAATAGAAAAAATAGAAAATTTAATTATGAACCAACACATTTTTGATTCAATTTTTTCACGCTTATCTGAGCTGCAAAACAGTATTGCCAACAATTCTCCGGCTTTTTTCAAATCACTAATTTTTAATCTGTTCTAAGCAAAGTTGGCATTTTGATGAAAATCAGTTTTTGTACTTGATTTCCATTCAAGGTTTTCAGATACGTTTGGCTCCTCTTCTACTTTTTAGTGTCCTTTTTTTCTTTTTCCCTCTTCAATTTCTCTTTTTGTTTGGCTAGCAAAAGGGTCCCCAAGGCCTCAAGACACAGAAGTCGCTCTGATCGGTTTCGAGACGATTGAGGGGACACTTTTTGGGAGCACCCGAGATGTACACAGAAAAGAGAGTCGCAGAGAAATGAGGAAGGGGAAAGAGCGCACAAGCAAGCCATCTCTCCCCCTTCTCGGCTGGTTTGTACGCGTCTACTAGCACACACACACTGAAAGGGATTGGCACCGTGCCAAGCATTCTTTTCTTTCTCACTCTCTCTCTCTCTCCCTTCCCTGTCGGCCAATATGTTGCCTGCCTGTAGCACGTTGAAAATACTTTTGCATTTTTCTGCAAGTCATTAATTGGATTGCGAAATATGTATAACTGAGGTCTTTGAAAAATGGAAACAAAATCTGCAATATATCTGAAAATCAAATTCACTTTTCTCATTGAAATGAAAAAATCTGCAGTTTTTCCATCCACTTGGTTTGTTTGTTCGAAGATAAAATGTTCTTTTATTTCTTTTCTCAAAACAAGGAAAAGTTAACCGAAAATAATTTATTGCACATTATTTTGGGGCATAAACATTGCAGTTGAAGAAAAAATAAAGAACCTTCCCAAAAGACTAAAATGCAAAGGTGTTGAAGAACTACAATCCTGCTCCAAATCGTTGTTTTATGCAAAGAAATGATGTTCCCAATGACCATTGTATCATACCTAGCTGGTGGTTAAATGGAACAAATATCGGCTTTATTTTCAACGTGTTTCTTGATCTCATGATTTGTCAACCCAGTAGCCATAATATTCTTCTCAATTCCGCAAAACGAGTTAATACTAGGGTCTCAGTTGGAAATCTTTCGTAAACTGTAAACTACTGGGTCATTCATAAATTCATATACCGACTAAATACTATCCAATCATTTACAATCCACCAACGGACTGATATCCAATCACTAAGAACTATTTTACATCTCAAGAATACCCTGGATTCACCCCGTTCTCCGTCTGGTGATGAGATCGTTAACAGGGCAATTATAATAGGGTCTCAGTTGGAAATCTTTTGAAAACTGCAAACTACTGGGTCATTTATAAATTTATATACTGTGACAGGCTCGTATTATTGCCTGTCCTTTCTCTATTCGTTTGTTATTCGTTTGCCCTCGCATAATGATTAATTATCGTATTTGACCCCGTCTTATCTGCATCGGACACCATCTGCCGATGTGGACACCCTTACCCCTCATTCTATCGCACGCATCGGTCCCGAGCGGTCGCCTCCGGGCAGCCGTCTCGGAATACCGACTCCGATTATAATAAATATATCTATTATACATCTATGTGTTATGAAGAACACAACAAAAGTAAAAGACAAGATAGGTGAAATCTTGTATTCTTTTATAATACCAACTGAATGCTAGCCAATCACTTAGAACTATTATACATATAAAGAATACCCTGGATTTACCCCCGTTTTTGTCTGGTGATGAGATCGTGAACAGGGCAATTATAATAGGGTCTCAGTTAAAGATCTTTCGAAAACTGTAAACTACTGGGTCATTTATAAATTCATATACCAACTGAATACTATCCAATTATTTATAATCCACCAACGGACTGATATCCAATCACTTAGAACTATTTTACATATAAAGAATACCCTGGATTTACCCCCGTTTTTCGTCTGGTGATGAGATCGTTAACAGGGCAATTATAATAGGGTCTCAGTTGGAAATCTTTTGAAAACTGCAAACTACTGGGTCATTCATAAATTCATATACCAACTGAATACTAGCCAATCACTTAGAACTATTTTACATATAAAGAATACCCTGGATTTACCCCCGTTTTAAGATCGTCAACAGTAAGGAGATCGTCAACAGGGCAATCATAATAGGGTTTCTATTGATTGATATGAAAATATCTAGAGTTTCATCGGAAATTTCAGTTAAAATGAAAAAAAAATCAAAAAATTTCAGCTAAAATGAACAAAAAATCAAAAAAGATAATCACAGCAAAAATTCATTTTTGTTCGTTTTTCGTTTTAAATTTTATTGAAATCGTAGGCTAAATAGATACCAATCAGTAGATAATTTGGTTCTCTTTGAAATTTTATTGTCAGAAAACAAAATTATGGAAAAAAAAAATAAAAAATTGTTTGTGTTTCCCTTCTTATGAACGCTTTCCTACTTATCTTTCTTTTCAAGAATAGTTTTTCTCATTCTATAGATGGCTCAGCAATCAACCGATCCACTTCAACAAGAGACCATCTGTTGTCCTCGTCGATCCAAAAAAAACTCTCCTGGAACTTTCTGAATCGATTGTAATGAGGGCAAATGTTTGATGCGCCAGGCATGCCTGAACCTCAATCCACCCATAAGTCCCCCCAGAAGTCCATTCACGTGCCCAAGATGTAAGAAGCTATGGAAATCGACCGACGACTTTATTCTTCATGAGAAGTTGATAAAAACGGCCAAGGAAAGCTCATCAAATTGAAGGCTTGGATCAATGGCCTTCGCTCTTGTCTACCGTACCACAGAAGTACCATGAACCGTCATCTCACGAAAAAAGTGGAAATTCTAATCTCGAAACCAGTCAACATCATGCTCAAGATTAAAGCGGTATTTTTTTAAGACTTCCAATGAAGGATGAATATCAAGCCCAGTGAGTTGACTTCAATTTCCATCCATCTTATTAACAAAAACGTTTTCAGGTCTCAAACTATTGGGCAATTGATTCTCACTAAAAAGACGAGAACTATCTCTCGTTGTACATTGCATGGAGAGCAAATACCATTGTGTGGTAAGAAACCAGTGTGGATTGCAGTAAAACAAGAAGAAAACGATAAAAAGGAAGAGGGAGATGGAGAATAAGAACCAGTGAATGACGAACAAGAAGGTCTCGCCAACAATCAAGCCAGAATAAGAAGGTAAGCAAAAATCACGCAAAATTCATTCTGAAAAATAGTTTCAGGTTGTTCTGACTGCCGAGCTTCTAAAGTGGTTGCCTGTCTACAACGAATATGGACTGATGAAGGAATATCAAAGATTGAAAGATGCCCAGAGTCATTAAGTTGCTCCAGTTATCAACGTCGTCAACTTCACTGTTCTATTGAGAATAATCTCCCTGAAAACACTTTTTTTCTATTGTTCCTCTTTCCATTTTTGAAACATTCCATTCCAATATTGGTCATTCTTATGTGTGTGCAAATACCATACTGTTTCTATTTACGGTGTCATTTTTTGCTCACTCATTGGTTCTTCTTCCTCTTCTTTTTCCCACGCTTTATTTTTTACATCTTGCATGCCTGTAATCTTCTGTTCTTTTTCTTTTTTGAATTTTTATTTAAATTCTTCCCTTGATATCTCTTTCCGACAAACAAAATAAAACATTATACTATTTTCATTTGTTATTTTTTGTTTTGTCCGCCACTGTGTTTTTTGCATCAAAGAGGAAATCCAGTTCTGAAAGAGGTATCCGGATCTACCCGTCAGCCCACTGGTGCGCGTCCAACTTTCTGCAGGGAGGAGAGAGATGACACGTTTACTCTTTCACTCTTGGTCCCCATCCTTTCCGAATCAAAACTTCTTTACACGCGCTTAAATAAGCTATGCGCGCACACTTTCGTCCTTGATATTCTGTAAAGAAAAAGAGGCTTATTCTAAAAAAGGAATAAAGTTCATGCTCCTTTTTCTGCCCACCCAGATGCACTATTTTAGTCTTGCCCTTGCCCGTTTCTTTGCCCACCAATCGAGCTTGAAATGGCAATACCGTAAAACCTGTATTAAAAGGGCACCTTCAATAGAAGGACACCTGTAATAGAAGGACACCCTCGGAGCATGGTTGAAAAATAGAAAGACACCCTCTAATAGAAGCACACCTGTAATAGAAGGACACCAAAACAGAGGGGTTGAGAATAGAAGGACATGTCCCTCTATTACAGGTTTTACGGTAATTTCATTCTGAATCAATCTTTTCAGTTGTTTTTAGTCTTTTTAGAATAATCTAAAAATTTTAAAAATTCCCATTGTTACAATTTCCAATGATTCATGTTTCCAGACAAATTTCGCCGAATCGTGAAGCTGAAGCTTAAAGAGACCATTTTGAATAGATTTTTCCTGGTTTTTTTTGTTTTCTTTACCAAAAATTGAATGTATGGAAAAAATTTATTTTGTGCAAGTTTCGGACAAAGTGGAAGTTTTTATTTGGAGTCCGAAAAAAGGGGCGGAGCTTGGATGCTTGGAAGCCAAGGTATCCAACCGCTTCTCCAATGTTATTTTCTTCCATTCCTTTCTAAGATTTCTGTTTTTTATTAATTCAAGAACATTTTCCGAGGGTTTCAGCTTTTTTTTCATCTTTCCCAATATCAGTCGATTTTTGTGAATCACTGAAAAAAATATTTCAGAAAAAATTGAAGGAAGAACGGGATATACCTTCATTTTTGTGCTCGTTTTGCCTTTTGAGCTTGACATTTCCAGCTTGAAGATCCTTGATTTGTTGGATCCTAGGGTCCAGAAGGTCAGGATCTTCCAAAGAAACTGTAGAAGGATCCATGCTAATGCCACGTGGCAAATCAAACAAGAATAGAAAATTGATCGATTTTTGAAATTGAAAAATGTTGTAGAAAGGAAGAAAACGGAATATGGAATGTGGGTCATAAAACCGACAAAGTGTTTCTTACAGAGAAGATTTGCATATTCCATATTCCATGAGTCATCGAAATTTGGACGATGGAAAATTAATGGTCTCGTGGTTGAATGTGGGGTCCGAGGATCAGGGTCCGGTTCAATCCCTCTTGGAGTCAAATCTTTTTTTTCTTTTTCCAACTCTTGAAGAACAATTTTCAAACAATCAACATAAGTCTTTTTATTTGCTATCAAAATCCCCTATTAGAATGTTGGTCATGTGGTGAACTCGGGTGTTTGATGATCTGATGGTCTGGGGTTTAATCCCCCTCCCGGTCCAATCTTTTTTTCTTTTTGGAATTTAGTTGTCCTATCATTCTTTTATTTGAAATGTCAATAATTGTTAGTAACGGACACAGATGCATTACTTTCCATAGTGTGGTGTCCCCTTTTTGCAAAGAATACTGAGGGCGGAACAAGAATTTTAATATGTGGGCAAGGAGAGGGGCGTTCGACATCACATAAAAGAGGTACAGAGTTGGGAGGAGGGAAAAATGGGGAATCAACTTTTGGAAGGAATAGATTCGACATTTTGAAATACTAAAAGAAAAAACAATGCAATGAGGAGTTTTGAAAATACAAAAAATGAGAAACGGGATGAAGGATATTAAAATGGGAAGAAAAATATCGGGATCTGATTGTTATAACGGGTACTGTAGAAATAAATGGGCATACTGTACTTTGACAAAACAGGAGATTACGCTGACAAATAAATTGTGCATAGTTGGGAGAAGGCACAAAAATGGGTACGGTAAAATAAGCTGGTAGGAAAACAGTAATTGATGGGTGTAGTAATGAGTTGGGTCTGTGGTAAGGGCAGAAGGGAGAATTGAAACCCGGATATATTAGGTTGGCTCCAAAGTTTCTGTGCATTTTTGATTTTTTTCCCTTTTGAGAACGGCAAATCTCTCCTGTTCTCTCCGCCCCTCTCCTGTTAACACTAGGCTCGTGTTCCGAAGGCTTCCAAAAGGCTCTGACATTTTCATAAATTTCTCTCTTCTTATTATTCGATGATACTTGGCTCATGGCGGGGTTTATGAAGGACATTGTTCCTTACAAAACCCATAACAGGCATAAAGCTGTTCAGTGAAAAAATTTTGAGATATCGATAAAAGAACCAAAATGACTATTCCGCCATAGTGATAGCTATAAAAAGAGGATCGATTCCAATCTTCTGTTGGAATGTCACAAGCAACAGTACCTACCTATAGCAGCATTAAAACCTTCCAGAACAATCTTGGAAGAGCGAAAAATTTTGGTCGTGAACACTATCCCAAATTTTCCACATTTTTCTTACCTTAAAACTGACCTCATGTTGCAGAACTCATGAAATATCTCGAGACTAAGTTTGAGCAGATTGTTCTTATTTGACCTTTAAACTCTCCATATAGTGGCTTTTCTTCATTTCATTTTTCTCGCAACATGATCTACGTCTGAAGGAGCAAGGGGTCCAAACTCACCCTACTGTCGAAAAATTGACCACTTTATGTTTCCAGTTCTAGCCACTCGCATTTTGAAAGAGGGAACCCGTAGTTTTGAATATCAAACAGTAGTCTTACTATTTTAAAAATAAACAACAAATCAGAACCTGGGAATGTTTCTTGTTTGAATAAAATCAAAATCAAAATTGCACAGAAACTTAGGAGCCAACCTAATAAAAGGAATTCAAGAGAACATAATCCAGTGTAGACGGGAAGAAAATGAAGCCTGTACTCAAATTAACTTGATGGTGGTCCGCGGCTCTACTTGTCCTGAAAAATCCCAACATTCGCTATTTCTACTTTCTCAAATCCCAAATTCTACCTCCTTTTCCTCATCCTCTTTATCTTCCTTGGTCATCTTTTGTTTAATGGCGGCTCTTTTCTGCTCTTTGGCACGTCTTCTGGCTTCACGGACTTGCTCTGTGAAGTCTTGGACATCCGGCACATCTAAAAAAAACACTGGAATTGTTAAAGGAAGACTGACCTCTGGTACAGGCTGACGGCCTAGTAATTGAAAAAAAAAGTGCGTGGAAGTCGCACACTTGTCGGATTCTAGGCCATCAACCGCCGAGAAACTCGAATAGTTCAAAAACACCTACCCTGCTAACTTCCAGATGTTCCTGGCTCGTTTGATACATTCATCGGGATTGAAGGGCAGTTCATGAATAAAGCAAGGGCGTTGTCCCGTAAATTTGTTGAATCCTTCATTTGTTTGTGAAGACTTTTGTTTTGAAGACAAACAAAGTTAACATCCTCGCGTGACTCGGCTTCTTCCTCTCGTTTTTGGATTTGAAGAGTTTCCAGGGCTCTTTGGAGCTCACTAACTTGAGCCTGTGAAAGTTCCTGCTCCAAAAGTCGTTGACTCTGCTCCTCCTCCGGATAGCGCTGTGTTTTTTTCTTTTTTGGCTTTACGGTCATTCGAGTCCTGTTCTCTTTGAACTTTCAGATTTTCCATGGCTTTCTGGAGCTCAGCGACTTGGTTTTGGAAGGATTTTTGCTCTTTTTTAAAAGCTTGAGCTTCCTGAAGACGTTGTTCTTGTTCCCCGTTCAGAAATTTCTGAGCTTCAGCTTCTCCATTTTTGTGGGCTTTTTGCTCCTGAGCCAACTGGTTCGAAGAGTGTCCTGGAGCTGGAGAGCCTTATCTTTCTCATTTTTTACCGTGTCCAAGGCATCTTGCAAAGTTTCGAGACTCAGGCGATGAGCATCCTCAAGCTTTTGAACTCGCTGGGCGGATTCCTCTTGATCCGTTTTCAAGGCACTTTCAAGCTCAGTGACCCGGGCTGTGAGTCTTGCTCGCTCCTGATTTCTGGCATTCTCTAGCTCCGCGAGCTTTTTGTGGGACTCTGCCTTCTTCTTTTCCCGAGCTTCTCGTTCAGTTTCTAACAAGCTATTAGCTGCATTCTTCTCTCTGTCCTTTTTACCCAAAACCCTGTTCAAAGTTTCCAAACTCAGATGATGAGTTTCCTCGAGCTTCATGAGCTTTTTGTCTGCCTCATCCTTATCTATCTTTTGAGCATCTTTTTCAGTTTTCAAATTGGCCAAAGCTGTGTCTTCCTCAGCTGTGAGTTGAGCGAGTTTTTCGGCGTTCTGTTCATCAAGTAGAAATCGATCTTGGTTATTTTTTTTGGCGTCAGCTTTGAGCCGTTTCACTTTTCCAGTCGCTTCCTCAGCCTCCTCTTCCAGTTTTTGAATTTTTTCTTCGGTTTCGGTTATCAGTTTTTGATAAGAGGTTTCGGTTTGATTGGCTTTTTCTCTTTGCTTGGATGCATCCAGTTCCGCGACCTCTTTTGCATTTCTGACCTCATTAAGATGTTGGTTCAACTCATTGTTTTCGCGTGTCAAAACAGCGATTTGCTCTTCAAAGCTCACAAAATCTTGCATGACCTGTTGGAGACTGGACCGTGGTTCAGCTCTTCTGCGTTTTGGAGCTGGCTCTTGCGGATCTGCAAAAGTTTAGTTTGTATTGAGTGTAGTTTGTAGGGAGTGTAGTTTTTAGAAAGTGTAGTTTTTAGAAAGTGTAGTTTGTAGTGATGGTAGTTTGTAGTGAGTATAGTTTGTAGGGGGTGTAGTGTGTAGTCTAACTCACTCTGGGGCATATTTGGATAGCCATGAGCCATCTGTGGACGCTGTGGAAGTGATTGGGCAGTATTCTGAGGGAAGAAACCTGGGTAATTGAGCATATTTGGAGCTCCTGAAATCCAATTTTTGAGTTTTTGAAAATACAGTAATCCCGATAAAAAGTACAATAATCCTCAACTCTTACCTTGTGATCCATAAATAAATTGACTATGAGGTGGCACTGCAATTCGGCTCTGTGGTTGTATTGGAAGTGACTATGAGGTGGCACTGCAATTTGGCTCTGTGGTTGTATTGGCCCAGGACCTGAAAAACCAATTGATTGTTACAGTAACCCTCTAAACTACAGTAAGCCTCCAGACTACAGTAAGCCACCAGACTACAGTATCTCTCTAGACTACAGTAACACCCACCAGAAGGACCAACAAACATTGGCCGTGCGCTTTGAGGCGGAGCCTGTTGTTGTCCTGGGACCGGTCCTTGTCCTTGGGCATCAATCATTCTTGAGGTCATAGCTGACAAATTTTGAACATCTGAATTACATGTTTATTGAATTTTAGGCAAACTACAGTAACCCAAACTCACTCTGAAGAATTTGGTTATATCCCTCACGATCGTGTCTGAGAACGTTATTCATCGCAGTGGGGTCTTGGAAAGAACCTCGAGGTGATCCAGGAACTTGAGCTGGCATGTTTCCCGGTCCATGATTTGGAATTGCAACAGGGTAACGAGCTTGGAGCAGGGTTGGGCTTGGGGTAGCATTTGGGATTGAAAATAAGCTTGAGCGTGAAATTGGTCTAGAGGGTGAGCTTGGCGTCCAGTTGGGAGTTGTACTTGCCCTTGACCTTGCCCGGACACTAGTTGCCTATCTGGTTGCCCTTGCCCTGTACCATGCCCCATCTGATATTGGACAGGTATGAGCTGTTTTCCTGGAGCAACAGGAGCCCCTGGAGCAATAGAAGGCCGAGCACCTTGAGCATCCAGAACTGATAAAGCAGCTGAAGCAGTTGGAACAATGGATACAGATGAAGGAATAGGAGCGACGTGGTTTGCCTGGGTTGTAGGAGCTGGAGCCATTTGTGGAGCTGGGACTGGATCAAAATTAGCTCTCGGCTCCGCAGCTTGATCCTCAGATCGTATTCCAACTGGAGCCGGAGTATCTTGAACAACAGAAAGACTTTCTCTGCTTCTGGGCTCTGAAGCTGGAGCAGTATCCATCGCAAGTGGTTGTTCTGGAGCCTGAGGCCCAGTCGAAGCAGCCTGGCGGTCAGCGACGCTCTTTGAAGCTTCTTCCGGCTCCTCAACTGAAAAATTTTCGGGTTTTGTTTTAGGCTAATTTGAGCAAGTTTTAGAATAGTTTTGAGGGCATCTGGCCACGCCCACTTTAAGCCCTAGACTACAAAGACTACAAACTCACTTTTGACGTCTCTGTCATCCCATACCGGATCATGCACCGTCTTCGGCGGGTTGTTCGGTAAAATTTGAAACGACGGACCTAAAAATATGAGGATTTTTTTTCAAAATTTGGATATTTTTGTTTTGAATAAAACTTACCATGGAGTCCTTTGGTCATGATGGACGTTAGGTTGGCTACTGTAGCAATGTGTGAAGATTACTGTAGTTCTGAAAAGCCACAGCCGGAGTCGAAGTTCGAGCGGCCTGAAAATTATATAATTTGAAATTTCGTCACAAAAATTCAAAAATTCCTCGTTTGAAATCGCAATAAACTTGTGATTTCTATGGCAAAAATAGCTTTTTTTGGTCCAAAAACCCCAATTTTAACAGTTTTACATCTAAAAATGTATAGTCTTCGAATACTTTTTGACCTAACCCATCTAATTTTCTTTCAAATTTTCGGCCTGGCCCTAGTCTGGATTGCCGAGCTTTCGGAGCATTTTTCAATTTTGCTCGCTTTTTTTTTCTCTTCAGAAAGTTAGATTTTCACGTTATTAGGATTTTTTTTTGAGATTAAAAAATGAGGAAAGAAATCGGCCCACTTCAAAAAAACGGTAAACAGCGTCCTTTTTTTTATTTTTGGTCTATGATAGTTAAATTTAAAAAATCAACTTACTTTTTCACAATTCCGATCGAACTTCGATGGAGTCCACATCCAACGATATCAAATTAAAATATTAAAAAAACTAGTAGACAAGGCCAACCATCAATGGCAGCCTAAATTAGTAATACTCGAACAAAATATGAGGCAAGGCCAACCATCAATGGTAGCCTCGGAGAAATGAATGAATGGTTCTTTCATTAATCTCTCCCCTTTTATACCCCTTTCCACTCGACCACGCCTCCCAATGGTGTCGTTTGAGTGTATTTGCATTGTCCTCACGCAACCCCCATCTGTCTCTTTTTTTCCCATAACACATTACATAACACATAACACAGAGTGAGAGAGAGAGAGAGAGAGAGAGAGAGAGAGAGAGAGAGAGAGAGAAAGAGAGAGAAAGAGAGAAAGAGAAGAAGAGTGAGGTGTCGAGTGTGCAAGTGAGTAAGTGCTAATGTCCCTTTTATGACTATTGAACCCTATTAATACATTTTGAATGAATGTTGATAGCTGCAATAACTGTCATTATAAATGCTCGTATCTTACAAAGTAATTATGAATGTTTTTCAAGCACCTGAGAAAATTCGACACTGTTGTTTGATCGGAGACCAAGAAGTAATCCCAAAATATCAAAATATCGAGAAATATCGTGATTCGAATATTAAGAGACGAGAAGGCAAAAACCATCGACGCCGACCGACACTTATTTTTGACAGTTTGCAAAAAGAATTGATTGCAGTTACACTGAAGCTGCGAAGAAAGAAAAATAGTGGTTGAAATGGATCAAGCGTCTTTTCACTATCGTGGTTCCCAGAAAAAACTAGCTCAATGTGTACTTTGAGCTAATTCTACAGTCCTTCCATTATGAAAGAAAAAAAAAGATTGAAGTCATTGTGTATTCAATGTGAAACGGACGAGTTAAGTCTTTTCTATTTCCAGTCAAAATAAATAGGAAATCATCAGGAAATTAACTGTGAAGCCAAAGATTTTAAGATGCCATTGATCTCCATGAAGCGATTGTTTATATATGAAAGGGAAGATTGCAAAGCCATTGATCATTCTGCCTTTTTTATTTGTTTGGCATCAATATCTTATTGAGGATCCCATGCAGCTATTGCGCGAATCATTCCCTTCTCCTCTTTTCCTCCATTCTTCCCTTCCTAATCAATGAAAATGCAAACCCCTATGTGTCTGTGCGCGTTCAGTGCTCTCCGAATAACGTCTCTAATTTTCTGTGAGGACAGCGCTTTCTTTTTTCCGTTTTGCCGTGCACAAAAAGGACATCGATGTGCGCGTCTGTCCGCGTTTAGCACACTGTTGCGCACTCAACCCCTTTGTAGGGAGGAGAGAGATGACGCATTTACTCTTTCATTCTTGGTTCCTTTCAAAAAAGCAAATGGAGACCTCTCTCTACGCGCTTATATGACCGTCGCGCGCACACTTTCGTCCTTAATATTTTGCAGGGGAATAGGGCCGTCGCGTTCTCTCCCTATTCTTCTTTTCTCTCCTCAAACAAAGCAAGTGGGCCCTTGGTTGTGAGCGCAAGACACACTAGAGTAGGACAAGGGATAAGATAGACTCCGCCCACTGGCCACTAAGGACCAGCGCCGGCTCTCAGATAAGATCAGTAAGGCGGAGGATGCTTCTTCACTGAATACCTTGTTAAGAAGGAGAGGTCCAGCCCCACAGATTCTAACTCTGGGACTGGTCCTCTTCAGACTCTTTGTTTTAGTCTTTCTCATTCATTACCCTATTTTTTAATTACGCTTTTCAGTGGATAATAAATCCTTCTAAATAGAATCGAGGTTTCTGATAAAGGTTGAGTCACAATAGCTTCACCACGTAGAGACCTGAAGTTACATAAAGCTTTAGAACTTGCAATAGCCTTTCTATTCATTTTCGAAAACATTTTTTTTTGGGAATAAAAACGCACTTTGGATTGCTTTAATTTATTATTACAATTTCATAAATAAAAGATACAGAAACTGTACATGAATTTGGACATTATTTCTCAGCGACCCTTTTGGTGAAGGCTGCATTGGACCTCCTCATGGTCTTGGCGTCCTTCAAGAGGGTGGCTAGCACTGAAAAAATCTTTAAAAATTTTAAGGATTAATTGAGCTGTTTTTCTTGTTCCAGAGTCAATTTTTTAATTTGAGCAGGAAAGTTTGAAAAACTGGGTGCAGTTTTAGCGTTTTCCGTCTGTTTTCAGAGGTTTTTGAACTATTTTTCTAGTTTTGGGGCCAATTTTTACGGTAGTTGCCAAAACATAAAATTTATCTTAAAAACTTACAGAGGGCCTGCCGCTCGGCTCTTTGGTTGGCCTCATGGTTGGCTCTGCCTTGGAGGACGCCTTCCATACGATCTCGATGGAGAGCCGCGCTCGCCTCTCTCCATTCTGTGTTCCTGGCTAGTTCGACCAAGTGGTCCTCTCTATGAACGGCCTCCAGTTCGTTAGCTCTCCGCGCTCTATTAGTATTAATTTGGAGTTGCTGCACGATCCCCAAATATTTGGTCATTTTGCGGCGGTGAGCGGCGTCAGCGATAAGGCTGTCGAGCTTCTTATTGGAGAAGGACATGAGTTGAGAATCGGTGAAAACGGTGGGGTCTGAAAGAATTAACAATTTTAGTACAGGCTTAGGAAGTTCAGGAAAGAGGCTGGTTTGAAAACCGATTTTTTGAACTGATGAACAACCGCGCTCCACTGGACTCTGATTTTTTAAAATTTTTGTTTCTCATTTTTAGTTGAAGAATGTTCAAAATGGGCTTACTGAGTCCCGTGGAGCGCGGTTGCTCGTCATTTCGAGCAGCTAATATACTAGCAGCTCACTAGGCAATAAAAGATGACGTTTCCAGTTTTCGATTACGAATTTACGGAAAATTTATTTCAAAAAATTGTTTGAATAGTCCCAAAAAGGGTTCAAAATGATGATGGGCATACTCAAGGGCATATTACAATTTTGGTTTCGATACTAAATTTAATTTTCGAAACCATCTTTTTTTTTGATAATTTTAGCAAAAAAAAACCAACAAAACTTACTTCCACGATTCCGAGCATTCCTTTTTGACTTCTCCTTGCCCTCTTCCTCTTCATCCTCATCTTCTTCCAACTCCTCGTCTGTAAAATATCATATTTGTTTCATTTCGTAGGTTTTTTCTACCAAAAAATCTGTTTTTTTTTCAAAATAAAAAAGAAGTACCTGATGCGACCTGTCTTCGCGTCGATGGCTCCGATCTCCTTGCTGCTACTGTTGCAAGCTGCGGGCGTGGTGGGTCTGTAAAACGAAAAAATTTCAGTCATTTTTCTCGAAAAAATTGAATCGTAGAGAACAATTTTTTTATCGAATGGTATAAATTTTGTCTGAGGATTTCTATGAAAATTTTTGTTTTTTTTTTTTTGCTTTTTTTGACAAAAAATCCTACTGAAACCAGGCAGTTTATATACCAATGGATAGAAAATCTTGCGCTCTACGAATCCTGATTTGAAAATTTTATTAAATTTCCGGTAAAAAAAGTGAGGTTTGTGGTGAAATGCTGTGCTCATGCTTATCCATGACCGATTTTGGGCTCAAAAGTTTCAAATAACATCAAATTTTCCCGATTTTTATGATATTCTGATCGAATTTTCTGATTTTTTTTGCGCTTTTCGCAAAAATTGAACACAAAATTTATCTCTCACCTTGGTCCTGTTGCTCGACGTGGCTCGACGATGACGGGATTGAGGAGTCTCTACGAGAGGCTGAAAATAAGCTTTAACTATGCGAAAAAAAAACTCAAAATGATCGGAATTTCGTGGTTTTTTAATGATTTTTCATTCGAATTTTCTGATATTTCTCCGTTTTTGCTTTGGTACTGGCGCCGTACGGAGCTGGAAAATAAAACGACGGGGGAATCTCGACGAATCGCTGAAAATTAGCTCTAACTGTACAAAAAAATGCTCCAGAAACATCGAAATTTCACAATTTTTCGATAGAATTTTCTTGTTTTTTTTGTGAGTTTTGATTGTTACCTTGGTCTCGAGGAAGCTCCTTGTCTGGCTCCTGGACCCTCTGGCGACTGAATATTTGGACCCCTTTTTGAGCCTTTCTGTTCCATTTTCTCTATTTTAAAAGTGCTTATCATACCTGGTCGATGTGGAGCACGGCTCTGGTTTGAAGCCTGATCAACGGCTCTCTGAGAAGGCGTAGGGACTGGGGCGTGGGTTCGGGTGCCATTAGAGCTTGTCACACGATGGTCAGCTGAAAAAATAGATGTCGAGTCACGGTATTTTTTTACATAATATTGTCGCTCTTGGATCTTCAACCTATTTTTGAATTAACGCAGTGTGAAGTGAAAGTGGGCGGACCACCCGCGAAAAAAAAAATTTGAATTCCTGCACCACTTAAACTTGAAGGCGCTAGGACGTTCCATAACCGTGTCCTTCATCAGAACTGTTCCTAACGAGAACTGCCTCCTATCAGAGCCGTACCCCATATCAGAACTGTCCCTTAACAGCACTGTCCCGTATCGGAACTGAAAATGTTATTTTTACGTGGGAGTTTTGCCGTTCTCACACGGGAAAGTCCTGATACAAAGCAGTTCTTGAATAGAGCAGTTCTAATGCAGCACAGTTGTGAGTTCTAGCAAGGGAAAATTTTGGAACGGTATACCGTCAATTTGTATCATGCCATGAAAACCGAAAAGTCCGAGAAGTTTGGTCCCTTTTTGAAAGTTTTGGAACAGTTTTTGAGCCAAAAAAACTGTAAAATACACCAAAAAACCCCAACTCTTGCTTATAAAAATAGCGAAATTCGATGATGTTCATTGGATTTATCGATTTTTCAAGCGTCTAACATACCTGGACGAGATTGAGCACGGCTCTGGTCTGAAACCTGAGCCAAGTCTTGAAAGCGTGCCAGCTCTGAAGGCGGGACGACTCCTTGGGCTCTTTGCGATCCACTTTGTTTGTCTGAAAAAAGACGCTCAGCATTTTCATCATAATTTGGGCCTGATACCTTGATGAGCTGGAGACCGGCTCTGACTCGGAGCCTGAGTAACGGCTTTCTCGGTAGGCGGGGCTGGTGCTGCTGGGGCTGAAGCTGGGGCTCCGTCGGATGGAGCGTCGGTGACCTCGGCTCGCCGAGCCTTGAGCCACAGCCGGAGTCGAAGTTCGAGCGGCCTGAAAAATATATAATTTGAAATTTCGTTACAAAAATTCAAAAATTCGTCGTTTAACACTCGTTATTTGTAACTACTCAACAACCCCTGAAGTACTATTTCACAGGTGCCGAAATGTTTTCCGATTTGGCTAAAAACTTTATAAGATCATACCTAGGGCCCAAATAATAAAAAAATTTTGAATTCGAGTCCGCCACTTTCTTGCTCCGCGAGCTGGAGCACCAAAAAGAGCCCAAAATAAAAATTATCCAATCTGTCTCAAAATGATTTTCTCGAGGTTTTCTGACTTGCTGAGTACGAATTTCGATATAAGAACTTCTGAAAACAAATTTTTAGAGTACCTGTAGTGCTAAATTTTCGATTTTTGACGATTTTTGGACGTTTTTTTTCGATCCTGAAAAATTTAACACTCGACTACCAAAAATTAACTTCAGAATCGGATTCAACACCCAAAAATACGTCGATTCAGTATTTAAAATCAAAAATCGGGGTATACATGTTTTGAGATTAATCCACTTTTATCCATTTTCAGAACCTACCCCCCTCCATGGTGAAAAAAGTCATAGTCTCAGATCCGTACAAAAAGTTTGTGGGATGTTCCCCTATCCGAATGTGACTTGGTCACCAACTTTCAGCTTCTGGAAATTCGATTTGTAGTCATGGCATCACTTCAAAAAAATCCATCATCTGATCCTGGATCCAAAATATTGAAATTTTTAAATTTAGTTTTTTTCGAGCGGAAAGTGTCGAAAAGTGTCAAGTAAGTCCTGAATAGTCGTTTTAGACAAAAATCCGTTGAGAAACCTAACGTTTCAGTCATATTTTGTTGCTAAATCAAATATTTTAAGAAACTTCTGAAAAAATTATGCTTTAATGAAGCTAACGTGATTTTACAAGAAAGTATGTGACTAAAACGACTATTCAGGACTTACTTGACACTTTTCGACACTTTCCGCTTGAAAAAAACTAAATTTAAAAATTTCAATATTTTGGATCCAGGATCAGATGATGGATTTTTTTGAAGTGATGCCATGACTACAAATCGAATTTCCAGAAGCTGAAAGTTGGTGACCAAGTCACATTCGGATAAGGGAACATCCCACAAACTTTTTGTACGGATCTGAGACTATGACTTTTTTCACCATGGAGGGGGGTAGGTTCTGAAAATGGATAAAAGTGGATTTATCTCAAAACATGTATACCCCGATTTTTGATTTTAAATACTGAATCGACGTATTTTTGGGTGCTGAATCCGATTCTGAAGTTTATTTTTGGTAGTCGAGTGTTAAATTTTTCAGGATCGAAAAATAAACGTCCAAAAATCGTCAAAAATCGAAAATTTAGCACTACAGGTACTCTAAAAATTTGTTTTCAGAAGTTCTTTTATCGAAATTCGTACTCAGCAAGTCAGAAAACCTCGAGAAAATTATTTTGAGACAGATTGGATGATTTTTTTTTTAGGCTCTTTTTGGTGCTCCAGCTCGCGGAGCAAGAAAGTCTCGGACTCGAATTTAAAATTTTTTTTATTATTTGGGCCCTAGGTATGATCTTAAAAAGTTTTTAGCCAAATCGGAAAACATTTCGGCACCTGTGAAATAGTACTTCGAGTAATTACAAATAGTTAATGTTAAAATTGCAATAAATTTGGGATTTTTATGGCGAAAATAGCTTTTTTTGGTCCAAAACGCCCAATTTTAACAGTTTCACATCTAAAAATGTATAGTTTTCGAATAATTTTTGACCTAATCCATCTAATTTTCTTTCAAATTTTCGGCCTGGCCCTAGTCTGGATTGCCGAGCTTTCGGAGCATTTTTCAATCTTGCTCGCTTTTTTTTTGTCCTGAGAAAGTTAGATTGTCTAGTTATTAGGACTTTATTTAAGATTAAGAAATGAAAAAAGAAATCGGTCCACTTCAAAAAATCGGTAATCGGCGCTTTTTTTGGTCAAGGATAGTTAAATTTAAAGAATCAACTTACTTTTTTACAACTTCGATGGAGCCCACATCCCACGAAATTAAATTAAAAATATTCAAAAAACTAGGAGACAAGGCCAATCATCAATAGTAGCCTAAATTAGAAATACTCGAACAAAATATGAGGCAAGGCCAACCATCAATGGTAGCCTCGGAAAAATTAATGAATGATTCTTTCATTCATCTCTCCCCTTTTATACCCCTATCCGCTTGACCACGCCTCCCAATGGTGCCATTAGAGCGTATTTGCATTGTCCCTTCTGTTCTCACGCAACACACACCTGCCTCTCCCATAGAACACTTGACAGAGGAGAGAGAGAGAGAGAGAGAGAGAGAGAAAAAAAGTGAGGTGTAGATTGCAAGTGAGTACGTGCTAATGACTTTTCTATCGTTCATTCGCGAGGGACTGACCCCTCTCGATAAATTCGGCCCTCGCTACAGTCAGGTTTCCGCACGGAAAAGACAAAAAAGATGGCTTGCGTGTAGGTTTACGAACCGCGTAAACCAACACGCAAGCCAATTTTTTGTCCGTGCGGAAACCTGACTGTAGCGAGGGCCGAATTTATCGAGAGGGGTCAGTCCCTCGCGAATGAACAATATGATTATTGAACCCTATTATACATTTTGAATGAATGTTGACAGCTGAAATAACTGTCATTATGAATGATCTTATTTTGCAAGATAATTATAAATGTTTTCGAGCAAATGAGAAGAATCGACACTGTTATATGATCACCAAAGACTTATCTCAAAATATCATCGAGAAATATCGCGATTCGAATATAAAGAGGCGAAAAGACAAAAACCGTCGGTGCCGACCGACACTTGTTTTTCGCAGTTTCCGAAAACAGTTGGTCACAATAACACCAAAGCTGCGAAGAGAAAAAAAAATGATTGAGATGGATCAAACGTCTCTTCACCATCGTGGTTCCCAAAAATAAACCTGGTTCAGTGTGCATTTTGAGCTATTTCAACAGCTCTTCCCTTATGGAAGAAATGATGGAAGTGAGTATTCAATGTGAAACGGATGAAAGTTCAGGTTCATAGTAATTTTCAGTCAAAACGAACAGCAAAACTACAGAAGATTAGCTGTAAAGCCAGAAAACTTCTTAGATCATTGAAGCCTTCTCTCTATGAAGCCATTGTTTATGAAACCAAAGATAGTGAAGCAATCAATCATTCAACCAATTAATTATTTTCTATCAATATCTTACTTTGGAGCCCATTCAGCTGTTGCGCGAGTCTTCTTCTTTTCCTCTTTCCTTCCACTTTTCCCTTCTGAACTAATGAAAATTCAAACCTCTATGTGGCTTTGCGCGTTCAGTGCTCTCCTTTCTATCTTTCCGTTCTGCCTTGCAACGGGGGGACCTCGATCGATGTGAGCGTCTGTCCGTGTTCAGCACACTGTTGCGCAACCCTTTTGCAGGGAGGAGAAAGGTGACGCATTTACTCTTTTATTCTTGGTCCCCTTCCTTCCCAAAAACGCAAACGAAGACTTCCATACACGTTCTCAAATAGCCTTCGCGCGCACGTCCTCGTTATCCTGCAAGAGAAGAGGCGTGCTCTCTCCCCGTTCTTCTTCTCTCTCCTCAACCAAAGCAAGTGCGAATTTCTCTATACGCGCTTGGGTGACCTCGATCGATGTGCGCGTCTGTCCGTGTTCAGCACACTGTTGCGCGCTCAATTCTTTTGCAGGGAGGAGAGAGAAGAAAAACGGGGGGAGAACGCGACGGCCCTCATTCCTTGCAGAATATCAAGGACGAAAGTGTGCGCGCATAGCTTATTTTAGTGCGTGTAAAGAAGTTTTGATTCGGAAAAGATGGGGACCAAGAGTGAAAGAGTAAACCTGTCATCTCTCTCCTCCCTGCAAAATAGTTGGACGCGCACCAGTGTGCTGACGGGTAGATCCGGATACCTTTTTCAAAACTGGTCGATGCAAAAAACACGGCAGTGGCCGACAAAACAAAGAAAAACAAATGTAAATAGCATAATGTTTTATTTGATTTGTTGGAAAGGGATACCAAAGGAGAGTTTAAATGAAAATTCAGAGAAGAAATAGAACAGAAAAGTACAGTCATCCGAGATGTAGAAAATATAGCGAAGCTATTTTTCAAAATGAATTTTGGGTGACTTTTGCTTACTTTCTCATGCTGGCTTGATTGTTGCCGTGAAATCTGAGCTTCACCTTCCTTCCCGTCACTCACTTCAATTACAGGGTGGGCTTCTATTTTTTAACCCCTTTTTTCAAGTTGTGATTGCGCTATTACATGTTTCCTTGAGCAATTGTTCCAGGCATTTTAGACTAATTTTTTACAAATTTTGATAAGAAACGTTTCAAAGTAGTTCAGAATATCATAAACATTTCATTTTCAAATGTTTTACTCATTTATGTTTAAAAAAACGATTTTTAAAAGGAGCAATTACTACTATATGTGCGACTATTAGAAGGGGGCTTCTAAAACAGGTGGGCTTTAATTACAGGATTTAGAATAATTTCCAACATTTGCTAAGCTATTTATCATTTCTTCGTATTCTTCATGATTTTATTCTTTCTTAGTTTTTTGCTGTTTATGCCAAATGATACCAAATAATATCAATTAAGAAATGTTTGATATTATACATTTTTTCTTCTTTCTTCACATTGATAAAAATACTGCATTATATAAATAAGATGTTCCATTGATCCTGATACGTCTGGTCTGCAATCAAAATAACTTATATTGCGAATAAATGCAGCATTAGGAATTAAAAAGAACGTTTCTTCATTTTTGTGAACCAAAGCCTGTTGGACTTGTATTCCAATTCATAAACAATTGAAGAAAATATGTGCATCTAGTTCTTCTTTTGAAAAATAATAAGCATTTTCTCGTAGTTTTTGAGTCTCACTCACCAAATGAGTATTAAAAATCGGTCAATATATAATCCGTGTCGTTTTCTGAATTTCTTGAAATGACATAATCATCAAATGTGACGTCAGGAATGTGGTCAATTTGCTAAATGGGTATTTTTTACTTCTTTCACACAAATTCTTTTAAAATCTGCTCCTGAGCCAGTGCAGCCAAAAATCGGCATTCTTTGATCAAAATTTGCTTCAAATCATTCATCTTTTCTTCTTCTCTGAATAATGATCCGATCCAAGCAGCAGCAATCATGACACTAGCTTCCCAAACCGGCAAGCTATTTTCTTTGACATCGAAATGTTTCCAATCGAATGATTTCGTTTTTATGAGATATACTTTCTTTGAGATAACATCATTTGGTGTAATACCAAAAACATGAATATGATTTCACGATAGCCAACTTTTTTTAGAAGTAGGCATCCCAGTCTACTGATTTTTTTCTGTTATTAGACACCAGCTGCAAAAATCAAATGAGTTATGAATTTCAAGCTAAGGTTCCCACCTCTCTATAACTGTTTCGAACATTCTGATCATGAACATCTGTATATATTATTCCGTTAAGCCTCTACAGTCCTCTGAAACTGGACATTGGTCCTTACAACTCCAATTGATCCCACAGACGCATTCAGAAAATAATCTTCGAATGACTCGAGTGATATGCTTACCTTCTGTTTTATTCCGATCCGCTGTTAAAAAATGAGAATTTGGTTTTGAGCGAATTTCCAAAAAAAAGTGGCTTGATAGTGAAGATCATGCACACCTGAAAAATCTGAAAAATAAACAACAGCAACCTACCGTAACACATTTCATTTCAACCCCATACTCATGGAAAAAACCGAGCAAGAAGGTTTATCCGGCTCAAATGTTGTGAATCGTCCTTGCCGAGAGCCACAAAAAGTTTGAATCGTGCTGAAAGTTGGTAATATTGTGATATTTATCCAATCAAAAAATACCATCATTCTCCGGAAAGGATATATTTTGTTGTTTCCACAACGGCTTTTCAATTTCCATTGCTTCATCAAGAAAGATTCCACCATCTGGACATAGCTGGACATGTTTCATTACATATTTTACGGATGAAAATCGTGGATTTTGCTTCGCCCTAAAACTTTCGAAGTTCTGATTTATATTTCTGAATGATACAACTGACCATAAATGTCGAAAGATTTTCGAATCGCTGTTCCAACTATGGGAGAACTCCATCTTAAATACATTCGCGCAGACAACTAAGTTCATTCAAAGGTAACAAAAAGTATGGAGAACTTCGAATGCTCAATAGCAAAATAAATAATCGACAAAAATATAAAACAAGGCCGTTCCCCAGAAAGCCTCAAAAAACAGAATGAATGATTCAATCGGTCATTTCTCCCCCTTTAATATGATGAAATAGTGTACAATAGAGCGTATTTGTATTGTCTCCTCCCCCTTCCCACCTATCCCTCGTTTTCCTCTCTTCTTCTCTCTCGTTCATGTGGCAGATGGTGACAGGTGAATGATGACTGTTGGGGTTCAAGGTAATATGCATCTTATGACCAATCGACCTTTTTTCATTAAGTCATTAATACATTTTCATGAGTCTAATGACCCTTGCCTGCTGATGATTTAATCTGGATTGATGCTGACTGTGTATGAATGCTGAGAAAATTTGAGAGAGGATTTTGAAAGAGGAAACATAAATGTACATTTGTTTGAAATTTTAATAATTGAGAGAACAGAATTAATTTTAATCGTTTCGAAAGGTTTTTTCTGTTCATTCAAAGTTTATCAAAGAAGAAAATGATTTCCATTTTTTTTCTTTTTTTGAATTTCGATAATTCAATTCGGCCCAACTTTTTATTGGTAATGAAATCAGGACAAATTTTTTTTTGTATTTCAATAACTGGAAAAATTAGGCAGTTTTCTCTAAAAAATTTATTTCTATGATAAAATGGTTTTTTTTCTGTTCGGAAATCGAGTCTCAGGACCCTGTACTTGGAGGTTACGATTTCAAACTTCCTTACGTTGCTCTTGACCGACCAATTTGGTTACACGGCTCCAATGGCTCATCAAATGGTTGCATTTCAGGTAATCCTCAATCGGTTTTATGTTTACTATTATTCAAAAAGTTACTTTCAGAATGCTAAAAGTTTTACCAATGGATCATCAACTCCTAGCTCGGTTGCTCTGTCTCCCCCCACTCAATTGAGCACTCCACATCTAATGAAGTTCATGCAACATTTCAATTCTTTCTCATCATCTTATTCTCCAAATTTCAATATCTCATTCAACTAGTCTTTTCTTCCTGTGCCTCTCATTTCAATCATGTTTTTCGTGTCTTCCAATGTACATATCTCAATTGACTACTGCTGTCTTTAATTTCTTTGAATTTTCTTGCCACTTCAAACAAACGATTGCAAAACGATTTTCTATTTCCATTTTGACCTTTTCTTAAATCAAGTGGAGGCGGCATTGCATTAAATCCGTGTGGAACTGTTCCATCTGTGACTTGATGTGATCATGCATTCTATTTTGAACTGCCTTCCATCCACTATTTTCTTCGTCAAAAAGCATTTCCAGCAATTCCGTCTCTCCGGAACAACAGATTTCACATTTTGCAGTGTCCGATGGTACTGTATGGAATGCATTGTTGTGGAGGAAAGTTGTAGAACTTATTTTTTGTCCTTGTTCCATTTGAACTTGTGCAGAAGGATTCTGCACACTCCTGTGTTGATTTACAGGGAGGAGCTGAATGAAAAATGAATGACATTTGAAAAACTTCCAAAATGGAACTAACTTTTTTTTTTCAAAATCGATCATTTGAAAATCAAGGCTTATATTAGAGAAAATAGATAGCCAGAGGACCCAAAACGAGAGTCCATAAAGAAAGAATATAATGAGAAACAATGCCTAGGAGAAGTATATATACACTCTATCGAGTCACAAAAAGAGGCGGGGCCACTCATCGGAGGATACCGCAAGAAAAGGGGGAGGTGGCCGGGACACATCCGACAGCCGCCTTTTGGGTGACCTCCACTCAGAAATAAACGAATGCGCGGAAGGATGTACGTCTCTTTGATCTTATAAACGATTTCTGTGTTGCTTTTTTGCTCCGAATGATTAGCATTAATAATCTATCGAGTAATCAAAAGCCGAAATAGTAGTTTTTGGAGGGACCATAAAGTTTTGAAACATTAGTTCACAAAACCCGGAATTTTCTTGAGAATTTTGCAAATTTTCCAAAGATTTAGTAAAAAACCTGGGATGGAAAACTGAAAACTGTTTGCAAAGCTCACGAACAAGATCATTTCGTAGTCGGCTGGAAAAAAAATAGAAAAGACAACTGACTGATTCTGTGCCTCTGTCAACCGTCTTATATACTCATATAGCCGACCAAAGAGCGGAATGCGGGAATGATAAAAGGTGCGAAAATAGGGAACTTTTCCTAATTGAAACTTTTTCGTTGAAAAAATTATACAATTTTTTCATAAGTTTGCTTGAGCTGTTTCTGCGTCTATTTGAATTCTGTATTCATAAAGTTGGCCAAAGAGCGGAAAGTCGGAATGATAAATTGTGTGAAAATGGGAAATTTTCCCTAATTTGTATGAGAAATTTTGAGAAGTCACCGAAAACTGCCCTACGGCCGTAACTGCCAGCAAACTCCGAACATTTTTTCTTTTATTCCCGTTTACCTTCTCCCCATGAAATAAACAAAAAAATTGTTTTAAGAGCAAACAAATTTATTAAGTTGAAAATTTTAAAGAAGAAAAGGGTTATCGAGTTCCAAATTGCTCTTTTACTTGAATTGGATGACGTCTTCCTCCAAACAAACATGAAATTCCGGTACTTCATAGCCTCACAAAGTCTTCACTTTTTCTATAAACTTTCCACTTGGACCAGAGACTGTCAATTGTAATAGAGGGCTGTACGGTGATAGAATGTTATGTCTACGGTAGTGATAAGGTGAAAGTTGGCAGTAGAAAAAATGTCGCCTTCGGTCATCAGATGCTCATATGGATTTGTTCGAAATCCCCATTGGTCTATGTCACGGTCAGATCCACTTTCTTCATTGTGTTTTTGAGTATGTCCGAGTGTCTTTGCTGGATTATGGTATTGGCGATAGATGCTTTTCATTCAGTTCGGACTTGTTGAAAATGTTGAAGGACTGGGTGAGAAAATAAGAAGTAATGTGGCAAATCGAAAAACTCGTTTCCCATTTTGGAAGATCTTATAGCATTGGGGACAATTATCCCACGGTCTTGTAGAATTTGAAAAACGTCGAGGTCGTTCGAGGACGGAGAGTTAATGGTCCAAATCAAGTTACGGATGAGAGTCACAAAGTGAAATGTTGATGATGACTCAGCTAATAGTGGCTTGGCTTTTTGAACTTGCTCTTCTGCTTCTTGCACAACGATAATTCAATTTAGATCCTCCATTAGTTCTTTTTTGATGACAGGGTCCAAAGGGCTCTGGCGCCAAACGGACGTGGTCCATGTCTTGCGAACTTTCAGCCTGGACATGCTGCTCCTCTCAATCTGCCGGCTCCAAGTCTTGCTTGATGTTACCTTGCTCACTATCATCTGGCAATTCGTTTCCTGCATCCAAATCCTCCATCCTGGTAATCCAATCGATTATCAAAGCCGTCTTCTATGGCTCAATCCTCTTCTTTTGGCAGCTCTTGGTCAGTATTTCGCCACATGTCTCTGAAATAAAGCAAATATATTGCACAAAAACTTTTTTTTTCCTAACTAACCGTCTTTCGAAACTGCCATCCGTCAATCCGGAATAGTACAGTATTTTGCCTCGCTTTGATTGACCGTAGTTGCAGTTATGAACTTTTGCTTGGCTAGTTGCAGATTGGCTTTGCGGTGCTCCTTTTGTTGCTCTGTAATGATTTTGCCTTTGTAGGCCAATTCATTAAGCATCTTGTTGCTTCTTCGTGGCAACAGCAGACGAGGAGCAGTCGTTATGGCTCTCCGGACGGCTCGATGACGGTGAGCGGCAGCGGTTGGTGGTGTTGCGAGCGTCCTGCCCCATTCAGAAGACGACGGGAGCCGTGAAACGGAAGTCGGTCCATAACATGTTTTTGGAAGGGGGGTCACTGATAGAAAAGGAAGGAATAATGAATATTACAGAAAATACTGGGGAATTTAGGCCACCCATCAAAGGGAGCCATTGTAGGCCGTTCACCAAAGAAAGCCTGAAGAAGACAGGTAGAAGGGGGGGGGGGCCAAGGAGATTCAGGAAACTCAGAAATTTTGTTGGCGGCCACACCAGAAGGCTGCCTGAAGAAATGCAGAATGAAGATATTCCACTGACCGATGCTCCTTTTATAGTGTTTGTAGCAGTCAATTCTGCGTGGTTTTGCGCCTAGCGTGGTGTTCAGTAGAGCGCTGTTGCATATCTTCGTTAGGTCACCAAATGGAAAGACATGAACAAATATGGCCCCCTAAATCTTCACCTCTTGGTTTCACTATCTCTCTTCCTTCAAACCATTTTCTTTGTTCCTTTTGTTGCATGAGAAAAAGGGTTCTCAGCAGAGAGTGTTTGTGACGGAAAAATTGGGAAAGAAATGGTCAGATCAATAAAAGAAAAATTTGAAGTGTTGGGAGTTTCGTTTGCGTTGCAGAACAAAATAAGGCTTCCATCCAGACGAAAACTTGAAAAGGTTCACTCGGGGAAAGGTTGTAACTTGTCGGCAATTAAAGAAGTGCAAAACGAGAAGGACCGAGAGGGAGAAAATTGATAAGTGGTGGTGGCCTCCTACAGACATATGTCAACAAAAAAATTGTGTCCTAATTTTCTCCACAAACCTTGCCTAGGACCCCAATAGTCAAGAAATGTTGAGTTCGAGTCTGTAAGATTCATGGTCCACGAGCTGGAGCACGAAAAGAGCTCAAAATCGAAGTTGTCCAAAAAAGAAGAAAAAGTGTGAATGTTTACTATATTTTGCAAATAGTGCAAAACGAGAAGAGCCGAGAAAAATTATGCGACTATTGGGCATTATTGGCGGCAATCTTTCTTTGTCGTCGCTTTCTCGCGGCTTTGTTGATTTGATGAAGGATATTGGACTGTTGTTTTTAATTCTTTAAAAGTTATTTTATTTATTGTATTCATTCTATCATTGTTTCGGGAAGATAAAGGAAGTGTAGGATGTTTTGTCTTCTTTCTGCTTGTGTCTTTAACTGAACTGTCTCTTTCAGCGAAAAAATCGTTAGCCCTAGAAAAGCTTTGAACGAAGAACTGAACGCCCAAAAATCGCTTTGAAATGCACGAAATCCGCTCAAAAGTGCGCGTTACAAAAAACATGAAAATAAATTTATTTTTTGTTGTTTACTTGAAACATAAATAACGAGCGATAAAAAATACGATTGGAAAGAACAGATTAGAGAATAGAGACGGTAAATGAGCTTCCAAATCTAGTCGCATGTTCAGAATTTGCATTTCGAGCACAATGTGATTGTGAATTTCTTGTTTGGCTCGATAGTGATGGCGATGCGAAATCCTTTGCAGAGACGAATTCCGGTTATGAGCTTCTTCTTTCCTGGAGCTGAAAAGATAAAATAAGGAAACACGAAGATACGAATAGAAATATTACCTCTTCTTGGGTTTGATCCCTTTTTCTTGTTTCCTGATGACTTCTTTCGAGGAGTTGGGAGCACCTGAATCGAATCCTCCTTCAAATTGATTGTTTCGCTCATTGGTGGTGGCTGATCCATCTTGATCATCTGCTTCCCGTTTGGTCAGGACAATCGGCTTCACTGGACATGTTGAGCATTCCTCTTCTTTTGTAGTTTCAGGGGTGCTGATTGAGTTCGGAATTTCTGGAAAAATGACAATTTTTAGCGAAGTTCAGATTAAGGAAGCTAAATATACCTTTGCCTTGAGTTTCAATACTTCCGAAAAACTCTTCAAGGAGTTCTACAGAAACTTGAGGTAATGGTGAGAATTGGCGAGGTGGTTGTACAGTAGCCGGACTTGGGTCAGGTAACATTCGTTCTAGACTGCCTCAATCCGGCTCATGGAACATAAAATGCCAAAAGTACACGCATTCCAAAGGAAGTGTTCAGAAGTTCCTGCAAGAAGCAAATAAGTTTTATCTGTAGAAAATTCTAGATATCAGTATTTGTAAAAAACACAAAATTTGAAATGATATTAAAGGAGGACTAAAGTCAGTATTTTTCTCTTTTTTATTCAATTCCTTTGATATTTTTATTCATATTTTTCTCTTGCAAAACCCCTCGAAATGCGCTGTGAAACGCACGAGAATCGGCGGCCGTACTCAAATTAAATTTTTTTGGAAGAGCGAAAATGGAAGAAAAAACCCCAAGAGACGCGGCCCGGGGTCGCGGATTATTTACGCGCAGCGGCGAATTTTTCTTTCAATGCTTTGATGTTTCTTTGTTTCCGATTTTCTTCGTTATTTTTTCTCAATTTTTTAATTCTTTTTTAAAAATTAAAATATTATTTGTCAAAATTGCGTATTTCATTTATAAATTTTGTCTTTTTCTCCGATTATTGCGAGTTTTTCGTGAATTTTACATACAGTTCTTTTTTTTCGCTGTTTCTCGAAAATTTCAAAATTTTTATCGAATATTTTCTGCCTAAAAGACATTTTCTTCTTGTTCATAGTTTTCCCGTAATTCGCTGATTTGACAAACAATTTTTAAAAAATTTATTTCAGTTCCTGTTGAAAGAATCGAGGTGGACGAGGAGAAGTCGGCGAAGGAAGTGGAAAAAAGGACGAATCAAATGGATTTTTGCGGTTAGTTGATGAAAAACAGAATTATACTTCTCCGGCATAATTTTTTTCAGTTTCCGACGAAACAACCAGGACGAATTTCCAGTGCCCAATCTACGTGGAATGACAACATCAATTCCTTAGTAATGATTTTAAAAAGGTTTTTGGTTTTGCTTTTTTTTCATGTTTGTTCCTACTTCATATCAAAAAATAAAAATTAAAAATGTTCTTTTTGAGGACCAGCAAGATTTTAAAAAACATCAGAGAACTTCTAAAAAATTAGGCGGCGGCATTCGATTTCTTCAGTTTCGTCGTCCAAATCAGCCTAATCCATCGTCCATTAGTTTCGTCGGAAACTGAAAAAAATTATGCCGGAGATGTATAATTCTGTTTTTCATCAACTAACCGCAAAAATCCATTTGATTCGTCCTTTTTCCCACTTCCTTCGCCGACTTCTCCTCGTCCACCTCGATTCTTTCAACAGGAACTGAAATAAATTTTTTAAAAATTGTTTGTCAAATCAGCGAATTACGGGAAAACTATGAGCAAGAAGAAAATGTCTTTTAGGCAGAAAATATTCGATGAAAATTTTGAAATTTTCGAGAAACACCGAAAAAAAAGAACTGTATGTAAAATTCACGAAAAACTCGCAATAATCGGAGAAAAAGACAAAATTTATAAATGAAATACGCAATTTTGACGAATAGTATTTTAATTTTCAAAAAAGAATTAAAAAATTGAGAAAAAATAACGAAGAAAATCGGAAACAAAGAAACATCAAAGCATTGAAAGAAAAATTCGCCGCTGCGCGTAAATAATCCGCGACCCCGGGCCGCGTCTCTTGGGGTTTTCTCTTCCATTTTCACTCTTCCAAAAAAATTTAATTTGAGTACGGCCGCCGATTCTCGTGCGTTTCACAGCGCATTTCGAGGGGTTTTGCAAGAGAAAAATATGAATAAAAATATCAAAGGAATTGAATAAAAAAGAGAAAAATACTGACTTTAGTCCTCCTTTAAATCTTCAAAATTTCTGAACTCCAAAATGATACTAGAAATTAAAAAGTACTCACATACTATATGAACTTGTTTGCCAATAATTCCCATCAAAATAATAGTCATGAATAAATTCGTAAAACTCAGAAAAGGCCACCCCATCAATGAGAGCCTGAAAGAAATAGAAATGAGCATTCCTAATGCACAATCCTGCTCTCCGTTCTAAGGGGCGGAGCTTTCTTTGTTTCTCTTCTTTCTCAGAAATTTGAGTTCACTGCCTGTGGAAAGGATATTTATGACCCATTGAGCCGTCACAAAGAGCGGAGTAAGGATGGTAACCCGCTGAGTAATGGCTTTTTTGTGTCTTGTTTCACAGGGTCAGGTTTTGTGGAAAAAGGCACAAAGGAAAGTGTCAAATGAGAAGATTTGAATGAATGCTGCACACAGTGAACTTCTCGAAAGTTCAGATTTGTTGAGTATTGCAAATTCGATTTTTTTTTTGGGAAATAAGGTTGTTAAATGAAAACAACATAGGGTAGGCAAACAAAACTAATATAATAGAACTTTTTGGCAATCGGAAGAGAGTATTTTTCTTAAAAATTCTCCGAAAAAGTTGTGTTTCTCACATTGAAAAGGAGAATTCAAGCAAGTTATTTCCGATATTATTACGGGAAAAGAAGGAAAAAAAAGTTACATTCCGAATAACCAAATGGAGACAAATTTGATGATTGCTATGAGAAACCAGAAATGGTTCAAAAATCGAGATTTTTCTAATTGAGACTGCTCGAAATATCACACGGGAAACCGAAAAGTTTCCGTGTGGAAATCAGAATTAACGTTATGTTTCTTGACAGTAGATCGATCTTTGCTTTTTTTTAACTGAAAATTCCTGTGGAATCCGAAACTGAAAATTCTAAATCGAAAATTCCCATAAAATCTATCCACTAGGTGAAAAATGCTAAAAGTTTCAAAGCATTTGTTTCAATTTACATGTCATGAATTGTAATTTTTTGTTGATCTGTTTTAAAACAACATTCCTCCAAAAATGGCAAAATTTATGATTTTTGATAAGTATTGGTCGGCGAGTGCAACAGAAAAAATATTTAAATATTTTAGGGATGTATTTACATTTTTTTGTTCAAAACAAGCTGGGAAAAAGACGTATCTGTTTGCTTTCATGAAGTACCAAGTATTCCGTGAGAAATTGGGCTTTTAGAGTGCCAAAAATGGCAAAATTCATGATTTTGATAAGTATTGGTCGGCGAGTGTAACAGAAAGAAAATTTGAATATTTCAGGGATGTTAATACATTTTTTTGTTCAAAACAAGCTGGGAAAAAAACGTATCTGCTTGGTTCCGTGAAGTAACAAGTATTCCGTGAAAAATTGGGCATTCAGAATGCCAAAAATGGCTAAATTCATGATTTTTTAAAAGTATTGGTCGGCGAGTGCAACAGAAAAAAAATTTAAATATTTCGGGGATGTTTATACATTTTTTTGTTCAAAACAAGCTGAGAAAAAAACGTATCTGCTTGGTTCCGTGAAGTAACAAGTATTCCGTGTGAAATTGGGCATTTAGAGTCCAAAAAATGGCGAAATTCATGATTTTTGATGAGTATTGGTCGGCGAGTGCAACAGAACAAAATTTTGAATATTTCAGGGATGTTTATACATTTTTTTGTTCAAAACAAGCTGGGAAAATAACGTATTTGCTTGATTCCGTGAAGTAACAAGTATTTCGTGAGAAATTGGGCTTTTAGAGTGCCGAAAATGGCGAAATTCATGATTTTTGATAAGTATTGATCGGCGAGTGCAACAGAAAAAATATTTAAATATTTCAGGAATGTTTATACATTTTTTTGTTCAAAACAAGCTGAGAAAATAACGTATCTGCTTGGTTCCGTGAAGTAACAAGTATTCCGTGAAAAATTGGGCATTTAGAGTGCCAAAAATGGCTAAATTCATGATTTTTTAAAAGTATTGGTCGGCAAGTGCAACAGAAAAAATATTTAAATATTTTAGGGATGTATTTACATTTTTTTGTTCAAAACAAGCTGGGAAAAAGACGTATCTGCTTGTTTTCATGAAGTACCAAGTATTCCGTGAGAAATTGGGCTTTTAGAGTGCCAAAAATGGCAAAATTCATGATTTTTTAAAAGTATTGGTCGGCGAGTGCAACAGAAAAAAAATTTGAATATTTCAGGGATGTTTTTGCATATTTTTGTTCAAAACAAGCTGGGAAAAAAACGTATCTGCTTGGTTCCGTGAAGTAACAAGTATTCCGTGTGAAATTGGGCAATTAGAGTCCAAAAAATGGCGAAATTCATGATATTCGATGAGTATTGGTCGGCGAGTGCAACAGAACAAAATTTTGAATATTTCAGGGATGTTTATACATTTTTTTGTACAAAACAAGCTGGGAAAATAACGTATTTGCTTGACTCCGTGAAGTAACAAGTATTTCGTGAGAAATTGGGCTTTTAGAGTGCCGAAAATGGCGAAATTCATGATTTTTGATAAGTATTGATCGGCGAGTGCAACAGAAAAAATATTTAAATATTTCAGGAATGTTTATACATTTTTTTGTTCAAAAAAAGCTGGGAAAAAAACGTATCTGCTCGGTTCCGTGAAGTAACAAGTATTCCGTGAAAAATTGGGCATTTAGGGTGCCAAAATTGGGAAAATTCATGATTTTTGATAAGTATTGGTCGGCGAGTGCAACAGAAAAAAAATTTAAATATTTCGGGGATTTTTATACATTTTTTTGTTCAAAACAAGCTGAGAAAAAAACGTATCTGCTTGGTTCCGTGAAGTAACAAGTATTCCGTGTGAAATTGGGCATTTAGAGTCCAAAAAATGGCGAAATTCATGATTTTTGATGAGTATTGGTCGGCGAGTGCAACAGAAAAAAATTTAAATATTTCAGGGATGTTTATACATTTTTTTGTTCAAAACAAGCTGAGAAAAAAACGTATCTGCTTGGTTCCGTGAAGTGACAAGTATTCCGTGTGAAATTGGGCATTTAGAGTCCAAAAAATGGCGAAATTCATGATTTTTGATGAGTATTGGTCGGCGAGTGCAACAGAAAAAAATTTTGAATATTTCAGGGATGTTTATTCATTTTTTTGTTCAAAACAAGCTGGGAAAAAGACGTATCTGCTTGATTCCGTGAAGTAACAAGTATTTCGTGAGAAATTGGGCTTTTAGAGTGCCGAAAATGGCGAAATTCATGATTTTTGATAAGTATTGATCGGCGAGTGCAACAGAAAAAATATTTAAATATTTCAGGAATGTTTATACATTTTTTTGTTCAAAACAAGCTGAGAAAATGACGTATCTGCTTGGTTCCGTGAAGTAACAAGTATTCCGTGAAAAATTGGGCATTTAGAGTGCCAAAAATGGCTAAATTCATGATTTTTTAAAAGTATTGGTCGGCGAGTGCAACAGAAAAACAATATAAATATTTCAGGGATGTTTATACATTTTTTTGTTCAAAACAAGCTGGGAAAATAACGTATCTGCTTGCTTTCATGAAGTACCAAGTATTCCGTGAGAAATTGGGCTATTAGAGTGCCAATAATGGCAAAATTCATGATTTTTAAAAGTATTGGTCGGCAAGTGCAACAGAAAAAATATTTAAATATTTTAGGGATGTATTTACATTTTTTTGTTCAAAACAAGCTGGGAAAAAGACGTATCTGCTTGCTTTCATGAAGTACCAAGTATTCCGTGAGAAATTGGGCTTTTAGAGTGCCAAAAATGGCAAAATTCATGATTTTTTAAAAGTATTGGTCGGCGAGTGCAACAGAAAAAAAATTTGAATATTTCAGGGATGTTTATGCATATTTTTGTTCAAAACAAGCTGGGAAAAAAACGTATCTGCTTGGTTCCGTGAAGTAACAAGTATTCCGTGTGAAATTGGGCATTTAGAGTCCAAAAAATGGCGAAATTCATGATATTCGATGAGTATTGGTCGGCGAGTGCAACAGAACGAAATTTTGAATATTTCAGGGATGTTTATACATTTTTTTGTTCAAAACAAGCTGGGAAAATAACGTATTTGCTTGATTCCGTGAAGTAACAAGTATTTCGTGAGAAATTGGGCTTTTAGAGTGCCGAAAATGGCGAAATTCATGATTTTTGATAAGTATTGATCGGCGAGTGCAACAGAAAAAATATTTAAATATTTCAGGAATGTTTATACATTTTTTTGTTCAAAAAAAGCTGGGAAAAAAACGTATCTGCTTGGTTCCGTGAAGTAACAAGTATTCCGTGTGAAATTGGGCATTTAGAGTCCAAAAAATGGCGAAATTCATGATTTTTGATGAGTATTGGTCGGCGAGTGCAACAGAAAAAAGTTTAAATATTTCAGGGATGTTTATACATTTTTTTGTTCAAAACAAGCTGAGAAAAAAACGTATCTGCTTGGTTCCGTGAAGTAACAAGTATTCCGTGTGAAATTGGGCATTTAGAGTCCAAAAAATGGCGAAATTCATGATTTTTGATGAGTATTGGTCGGCGAGTGCAACAGAAAAAAAATTTAAATATTTCGGGGATGTTTATACATTTTTTTGTTCAAAACAAGCTGAGAAAAAAACGTATCTGCTTGGTTCCGTGAAGTAACAAGTATTCCGTGTGAAATTGGGCATTTAGAGTCCAAAAAATGGCGAAATTCATGATTTTTGATGAGTATTGGTCGGCGAGTGCAACAGAAAAAAATTTGAATATTTCAGGGATGTTTATACATTTTTTTGTTCAAAACAAGCTGAGAAAAAAACGTATCTGCTTGGTTCCGTGAAGTAACAAGTATTCCGTGTGAAATTGGGCATTAAGAGTGCCGAAAATGGCGAAATTCATGATTTTTGATAAGTATTGATCGGCGAGTGCAACAGAAAAAATATTTAAATATTTTAGGGATGTATTTACATTTTTTTGTTCAAAACAAGCTGGGAAAAAGACGTATCTGCTTGCTTTCATGAAGTACCAAGTATTCCGTGAGAAATTGGGCTTTTAGAGTGCCAAAAATGGCAAAATTCATGATTTTTTAAAAGTATTGGTCGGCGAGTGCAACAGAACAAAATTTTGATTATTTCAGGGATGTTTATACATTTTTTTGTTCAAAACAAGCTGGGAAAAAAACGTATCTGCTTGATTCCGTGAAGTAACAAGTATTCCGTGAAAAATTGGGCATTTAGAGTGCCAAAAATGGGAAAATTCAAGATTATTGACAAGTATTGGTCGGCGAGTGCAACAGAAAAAAAATTTAAATATTTCGGGGATGTTTATACATTTTTTTGTTCAAAACAAGCTGAGAAAAAACGTATCTGCTTGGTTCCGTGAAGTACCAAGTATTCCGTGAGAAATTGGGCTTTTAGAGTGCCAAAAATGGCAAAATTCATGATTTTTTAAAAGTATTGGTCGGCGAGTGCAACAGAAAAAAAATTTGAATATTTCAGGGATGTTTATGCATATTTTTGTTCAAAACAAGCTGGGAAAAAAACGTATCTGCTTGGTTCCGTGAAGTAACAAGTATTCCGTGTGAAATTGGGCATTTAGAGTCCAAAAAATGGCGAAATTCATGATATTCGATGAGTATTGGTCGGCGAGTGCAACAAAACAAAATTTTGAATATTTCAGGGATGTTTATACATTTTTTTGTTCAAAACAAGCTGGGAAAATAACGTATTTGCTTGATTCCGTGAAGTAACAAGTATTTCGTGAGAAATTGGGCTTTTAGAGTGCCGAAAATGGCGAAATTCATGATTTTTGATAAGTATTGGTCGGCGAGTGCAACAGAAAAATAATTTAAATATTTCAGGATTGTTTATACATTTTTTTGTTCAAAAAAAGCTGGGAAAAAAACGTATCTGCTTGGTTCCGTGAAGTAACAAGTATTCCGTGTGAAATTGGGCATTTAGAGTCCACAAAATGGCGAAATTCATGATTTTTGATAAGTATTGATCGGCGAGTGCAACAGAAAAAATATTTAAATATTTTAGGGATGTATTTACATTTTTTTGTTCAAAACAAGCTGGGAAAAAGACGTATCTGCTTGCTTTCATGAAGTACCAAGTATTCCGTGAGAAATTGGGCTTTTAGAGTGCCAAAAATGGCAAAATTCATGATTTTTTAAAAGTATTGGTCGGCGAGTGCAACAGAACAAAATTTTGATTATTTCAGGGATGTTTATACATTTTTTTGTTCAAAACAAGCTGGGAAAAAAACGTATCTGCTTGATTCCGTGAAGTAACAAGTATTCCGTGAAAAATTGGGCATTTAGAGTGCCAAAAATGGGAAAATTCAAGATTATTGATAAGTATTGGTCGGCGAGTGCAACAGAAAAAAAATTTAAATATTTCGGGGATGTTTATACATTTTTTTGTTCAAAACAAGCTGAGAAAAAACGTATCTGCTTGGTTCCGTGAAGTACCAAGTATTCCGTGAGAAATTGGGCTTTTAGAGTGCCAAAAATGGCAAAATTCATGATTTTTTAAAAGTATTGGTCGGCGAGTGCAACAGAAAAAAAATTTGAATATTTCAGGGATGTTTATGCATATTTTTGTTCAAAACAAGCTGGGAAAAAAACGTATCTGCTTGGTTCCGTGAAGTAACAAGTATTCCGTGTGAAATTGGGCATTTAGAGTCCAAAAAATGGCGAAATTCATGATATTCGATGAGTATTGGTCGGCGAGTGCAACAGAAAAATAATTTAAATATTTCAGGATTGTTTATACATTTTTTTGTTCAAAAAAAGCTGGGAAAAAAACGTATCTGCTTGGTTCCGTGAAGTAACAAGTATTCCGTGTGAAATTGGGCATTTAGAGTCCAAAAAATGGCGAAATTCATGATTTTTGATGAGTATTGGTCGGCGAGTGCAACAGAAAAAAGTTTAAATATTTCAGGGATGTTTATACATTTTTTTGTTCAAAACAAGCTGAGAAAAAAACGTATCTGCTTGGTTCCGTGAAGTAACAAGTATTCCGTGTGAAATTGGGCATTTAGAGTCCAAAAAATGGCGAAATTCATGATTTTTGATGAGTATTGGTCGGCGAGTGCAACAGAAAAAAATTTTGAATATTTCAGGGATGTTTATTCATTTTTTCGTTCAAAACAAGCTGGGAAAAAGACGTATCTGCTTGATTCCGTGAAGTAACAAGTATTTCGTGAGAAATTGGGCTTTTAGAGTGCCGAAAATGGCGAAATTCATGATTTTTGATAAGTATTGATCGGCGAGTGCAACAGAAAAAATATTTAAATATTTCAGGAATGTTTATACATTTTTTTGTTCAAAACAAGCTGAGAAAATGACGTATCTGCTTGGTTCCGTGAAGTAACAAGTATTCCGTGAAAAATTGGGCATTTAGAGTGCCAAAAATGGCTAAATTCATGATATTTTAAAAGTATTGGTCGGCGAGTGCAACAGAAAAACAATATAAATATTTCAGGGATGTTTATACATTTTTTTGTTCAAAACAAGCGGGGAAAAAAACGTATCTGCTTGCTTTCATGAAGTACCAAGTATTCCGTGAGAAATTGGGCTTTTAGAGTGCCAATAATGGCAAAATTCATGATTTTTAAAAGTATTGGTCGGCAAGTGCAACAGAAAAAATATTTAAATATTTTAGGGATGTATTTACATTTTTTTGTTCAAAACAAGCTGGGAAAAAGACGTATCTGCTTGCTTTCATGAAGTACCAAGTATTCCGTGAGAAATTGGGCTTTTAGAGTGCCAAAAATGGCAAAATTCATGATTTTTTAAAAGTATTGGTCGGCGAGTGCAACAGAAAAAAAATTTGAATATTTCAGGGATGTTTATGCATATTTTTGTTCAAAACAAGCTGGGAAAAAAACGTATCTGCTTGGTTCCGTGAAGTAACAAGTATTCCGTGTGAAATTGGGCATTTAGAGTCCAAAAAATGGCGAAATTCATGATTTTTGATGAGTATTGGTCGGCGAGTGCAACAGAAAAAATATTTAAATATTTCAGGAATGTTTATACATTTTTTTGTTCAAAAAAAGCTGGGAAAAAGACGTATCTGCTTGCTTTCATGAAGTACCAAGTATTCCGTGAGAAATTGGGCTTTTAGAGTGCCAATAATGGCAAAATTCATGACTTTTAAAAGTATTGGTCGGCAAGTGCAACAGAAAAAATATTTAAATATTTTAGGGATGTATTTACATTTTTTTGTTCAAAACAAGCTGGGAAAAAGACGTATCTGCTTGCTTTCATGAAGTACCAAGTATTCCGTGAGAAATTGGGCTTTTAGAGTGCCGAAAATGGCGAAATTCATGATTTTTGATAAGTATTGATCGGCGAGTGCAACAGAAAGAATATTTAAATATTTCAGGAATGTTTATACATTTTTTTGTTCAAAAAAAGCTGGGAAAAAAACGTATCTGCTCGGTTCCGTGAAGTAACAAGTATTCCGTGAAAAATTGGGCATTTAGAGTGCCAAAAATGGGAAAATTCATGATTTTTGATAAATATTGGTCGGCGAGTGCAACAGAAAAAAAATTTAAATATTTCGGGGATGTTTATACATTTTTTGTTCAAAACAAGCTGAGAAAAAAACGTATCTGCTTGGTTCCGTGAAGTAACAAGTATTCCGTGTGAAATTGGGCATTTAGAGTCCAAAAAATGGCGAAATTCATGATTTTTGATGAGTATTGGTCGGCGAGTGCAACAGAAAAAAGTTTTAATATTTCAGGGATGTTTATACATTTTTTTGTTCAAAACAAGCTGAGAAAAAAACGTATCTGCTTGGTTCCGTGAAGTAACAAGTATTCCGTGTGAAATTGGGCATTTAGAGTCCAAAAAATGGCGAAATTCATGATTTTTGATGAGTATTGGTCGGCGAGTGCAACAGAAAAAAATTTTGAATATTTCAGGGATGTTTATTCATTTTTTCGTTCAAAACAAGCTGGGAAAAAGACGTATCTGCTTGATTCCGTGAAGTAACAAGTATTTCGTGAGAAATTGGGCTTTTAGAGTGCCGAAAATGGCGAAATTCATGATTTTTGATAAGTATTGATCGGCGAGTGCAACAGAAAAAATATTTAAATATTTCAGGAATGTTTATTCATTTTTTCGTTCAAAACAAGCTGGGAAAAAGACGTATCTGCTTGATTCCGTGAAGTAACAAGTATTCCGTGAAAAATTGGGCATTTAGAGTGCCAAAAATGGCTAAATTCATGATTTTTTAAAAGTATTGGTCGGCGAGTGCAACAGAAAAACAATATAAATATTTCAGGGATGTTTATACATTTTTTTGTTCAAAACAAGCGGGGAAAAAAACGTATCTGCTTGCTTTCATGAAGTACCAAGTATTCCGTGAGAAATTGGGCTTTTAGAGTGCCAATAATGGCAAAATTCATGATTTTTAAAAGTATTGGTCGGCAAGTGCAACAGAAAAAATATTTAAATATTTTAGGGATGTATTTACATTTTTTTGTTCAAAACAAGCTGGGAAAAAGACGTATCTGCTTGCTTTCATGAAGTACCAAGTATTCCGTGAGAAATTGGGCTTTTAGAGTGCCAAAAATGGCAAAATTCATGATTTTTTAAAAGTATTGGTCGGCGAGTGCAACAGAAAAAAAATTTGAATATTTCAGGGATGTTTATGCATATTTTTGTTCAAAACAAGCTGGGAAAAAAACGTATCTGCTTGGTTCCGTGAAGTAACAAGTATTCCGTGTGAAATTGGGCATTTAGAGTCCAAAAAATGGCGAAATTCATGATTTTTGATGAGTATTGGTCGGCGAGTGCAACAGAAAAAATATTTAAATATTTCAGGAATGTTTATACATTTTTTTGTTCAAAAAAAGCTGGGAAAAAGACGTATCTGCTTGCTTTCATGAAGTACCAAGTATTCCGTGAGAAATTGGGCTTTTAGAGTGCCAATAATGGCAAAATTCATGATTTTTAAAAGTATTGGTCGGCAAGTGCAACAGAAAAAATATTTAAATATTTTAGGGATGTATTTACATTTTTTTGTTCAAAACAAGCTGGGAAAAAGACGTATCTGCTTGCTTTCATGAAGTACCAAGTATTCCGTGAGAAATTGGGCTTTTAGAGTGCCGAAAATGGCGAAATTCATGATTTTTGATAAGTATTGATCGGCGAGTGCAACAGAAAGAATATTTAAATATTTCAGGAATGTTTATACATTTTTTTGTTCAAAAAAAGCTGGGAAAAAAACGTATCTGCTCGGTTCCGTGAAGTAACAAGTATTCCGTGAAAAATTGGGCATTTAGAGTGCCAAAAATGGGAAAATTCATGATTTTTGATAAATATTGGTCGGCGAGTGCAACAGAAAAAAAATTTAAATATTTCGGGGATGTTTATACATTTTTTGTTCAAAACAAGCTGAGAAAAAAACGTATCTGCTTGGTTCCGTGAAGTAACAAGTATTCCGTGTGAAATTGGGCATTTAGAGTCCAAAAAATGGCGAAATTCATGATTTTTGATGAGTATTGGTCGGCGAGTGCAACAGAAAAAAATTTAAATATTTCAGGGATGTTTATACATTTTTTTGTTCAAAACAAGCTGAGAAAAAAACGTATCTGCTTGGTTCCGTGAAGTAACAAGTATTCTGTGAGAAATTGGGCTTTTAGAGTGCCAAAAATGGCAAAATTCATGATTTTGATAAGTATTGGTCGGCGAGTGTAACAGAAAAACAATATAAATATTTCAGGGATGTTTATACATTTTTTTGTTCAAAACAAGCTGGGAAAAAAACGTATCTGCTTGCTTTCATGAAGTACCAAGTATTCTGTGAGAAATTGGGCTTTTAGAGTGCCAAAAATGGCAAAATTCATGATTTTGATAAGTATTGGTCGGCGAGTGTAACAGAAAAACAATATAAATATTTCAGGGATGTTTATACATTTTTTTGTTCAAAACAAGCTGGGAAAAAAACGTATCTGCTTGCTTTCATGAAGTACCAAGTATTCCGTGAGAAATTGGGCTTTTAGAGTGCCAATAATGGCAAAATTCATGATTTTTAAAAGTATTGGTCGGCAAGTGCAACAGAAAAAATATTTAAATATTTTAGGGATGTATTTACATTTTTTTGTTCAAAACAAGCTGGGAAAAAAACGTATCTGCTTGCTCTCATGAAGTACCAAGTATTCCGTGAGAAATTGGGCTTTTAGAGTGCCAAAAATGGCAAAATTCATGATTTTTTAAAAGTATTGGTCGGCGAGTGCAACAGAAAAAAAATTTGAATATTTCAGGGATGTTTATGCATATTTTTGTTCAAAACAAGCTGGGAAAAAAAACGTATCTGCTTGGTTCCGTGAAGTAACAAGTATTCCGTGTGAAATTGGGCATTTAGAGTCCAAAAAATGGCGAAATTCATGATTTTTGATGAGTATTGGTCGGCGAGTGCAACAGAACAAAATTTTGAATATTTCAGGGATGTTTATACATTTTTTTGTTCAAAACAAGCTGGGAAAAAAACGTATCTGCTTGATTCCGTGAAGTAACAAGTATTTCGTGAGAAATTGGGCTTTTAGAGTGCCGAAAATGGCGAAATTCATGATTTTTGATAAGTATTGATCGGCGAGTGCAACAGAAAAAATATTCAAATATCTCAGGAATGTTTATACATTTTTTTGTTCAAAACAAGCTGGGAAAAAAACGTATCTGCTCAGTTCCGTGAAGTAACAAGTATTCCGTGAAAAATTGGGCATTTAGAGTGCCAAAAAAGGCTAAATTCATGATTTTTTTAAAGTATTGGTCGGCGAGTGCAACAGAAAAACAATATAAATATTTCAGGGATGTTTATACATTTTTTTGTTCAAAACAAGCTGGGAAAAAAACGTATCTGCTTGCTTTCATGAAGTACCAAGTATTCTGTGAGAAATTGGGCTTTTAGAGTGCCAAAAATGGCAACATTCATGATTTTGATAAGTATTGGTCGGCGAGTGTAACAGAAAAACAATATAAATATTTCAGGGATGTTTATACATTTTTTTGTTCAAAACAAGCTGGGAAAAAAACGTATCTGCTTGCTTTCATGAAGTACCAAGTATTCCGTGAGAAATTGGGCTTTTAGAGTGCCAATAATGGCAAAATTCATGATTTTTAAAAGTATTGGTCGGCAAGTGCAACAGAAAAAATATTTAAATATTTTAGGGATGTATTTACATTTTTTTGTTCAAAACAAGCTGGGAAAAAGACGTATCTGCTTGCTTTCATGAAGTACCAAGTATTCCGTGAGAAATTGGGCTTTTAGAGTGCCGAAAATGGCGAAATTCATGATTTTTGATAAGTATTGATCGGCGAGTGCAACAGAAAAAATATTTAAATATTTCAGGAATGTTTATACATTTTTTTGTTCAAAAAAAGCTGGGAAAAAAACGTATCTGCTCGCTTCCGTGAAGTAACAAGTATTCCGTGTGAAATTGGGCATTTAGAGTCCAAAAAATGGCGAAATTCATGATTTTTGATGAGTATTGGTCGGCGAGTGCAACAGAAAAAAATTTAAATATTTCAGTGATGTTTATACATTTTTTTGTTCAAAACAAGCTGAGAAAAAAACGTATCTGTTTGGTTCCGTGAAGTAACAAGTATTCCGTGTGAAATTGAGCATTTAGAGTCCAAAAAATGGCGAAATTCATGATTTTTGATGAGTATTGGTCGGCGAGTGCAACAGAAAAAAATTTTGAATATTTCAGGGATGTTTATACATTTTTTTGTTCAAAACAAGCTGGGAAAAAGACGTATCTGCTTGATTCCGTGAAGTAACAAGTATTTCGTGAGAAATTGGGCTTTTAGAGTGCCGAAAATGGCGAAATTCATGATTTTTGATAAGTATTGATCGGCGAGTGCAACAGAAAAAATATTCAAGTATCTCAGGAATGTTTATACATTTTTTTGTTCAAAACAAGCTGGGAAAAAAACGTATCTGCTCGGTTCCGTGAAGTAACAAGTATTCCGTGAAAAATTGGGCATTTAGAGTGCCAAAAAAGGCTAAATTCATGATTTTTTTAAAGTATTGGTCGGCGAGTGCAACAGAAAAACAATATAAATATTTCAGGGATGTTTATACATTTTTTGTTCAAAACAAGCTGGGAAAAAAACGTATCTGCTTGCTTTCATGAAGTACCAAGTATTCTGTGAGAAATTGGGCTTTTAGAGTGCCAAAAATGGCAAAATTCATGATTTTGATAAGTATTGGTCGGCGAGTGTAACAGAAAAAAAATTTGAATATTTCAGGGATGTTCATGCATATTTTTGTTCAAAACAAGCTGAGAAAAAAACGTATCTGCTCGGTTCCGTGAAGTAACAAGTATTCCGTGAAAAATTGGGCATTTAGAGTGCCAAAAATGGGAAAATTCATGATTTTTGATAAGTATTGGTCGACGAGTGCAACAGAAAAAAAATTTAAATATTTCGGGGATGTTTATACATTTTTTTGTTCAAAACAAGCTGAGAAAAAAACGTATCTGCTTGGTTCCGTGAAGTAACAAGTATTCCGTGTGAAATTGAGCATTTAGAGTCCAAAAAATGGCGAAATTCATGATTTTTGATGAGTATTGGTCGGCGAGTGCAACAGAAAAAAATTTTGAATATTTCAGGGATGTTTATACATTTTTTTGTTCAAAACAAGCTGGGAAAAAGACGTATCTGCTTGATTCCGTGAAGTAACAAGTATTTCGTGAGAAATTGGGCTTTTAGAGTGCCGAAAATGGCGAAATTCATGATTTTTGATAAGTATTGATCGGCGAGTGCAACAGAAAAAATATTCAAATATTTCAGGAATGTTTATACATTTTTTTGTTCAAAACAAGCTGGGAAAAAAACGTATCTGCTCGGTTCCGTGAAGTAACAAGTATTCCGTGAAAAATTGGGCATTTAGAGTGCCAAAAAAAGCTAAATTCATGATTTTTTTAAAGTATTGGTCGGCGAGTGCAACAGAAAAACAATATAAATATTTCAGGGATGTTTATACATTTTTTTGTTCAAAACAAGCTGGGAAAAAAACGTATCTGCTTGCTTTCATGAAGTACCAAGTATTCTGTGAGTAATTGGGCTTTTAGAGTGCCAAAAATGGCAAAATTCATGATTTTGATAAGTATTGGTCGGCGAGTGTAACAGAAAAAAAATTTGAATATTTCAGGGATGTTAATACATTTTTTTGTTCAAAACAAGCTGGGAAAAAAACGTATCTGCTTGGTTCCGTGAAGTAACAAGTATTCCGTGAAAAATTGGGCATTTAGAGTGCCAAAAATGGCTAAATTCATGATTTTTTAAAAGTATTGGTCGGCGAGTGCAACAGAAAAAAAATTTAAATATTTCGGGGATGTTTATACATTTTTTTGTTCAAAACAAGCTGAGAAAAAAACGTATCTGCTTGGTTCCGTGAAGTAACAAGTATTCCGTGTGAAATTGGGCATTTAGAGTCCAAAAAATGGCGAAATTCATGATTTTTGATGAGTGTTGGTCGGCGAGTGCAACAGAAAAAAATTTAAATATTTCAGAGATGTTTATACATTTTTTTGTTCAAAACAAGCTGAGAAAAAAACGTATCTGCTTGGTTCCGTGAAGTAACAAGTATTCCGTGTGAAATTAGGCATTTAGAGTCCAAAAATTGGCGAAATTCATGATTTTTGATGAGTATTGGTCGGCGAGTGCAACAGAAAAAAATTTAAATATTTCAGGGATGTTTATACATTTTTTGTTCAAAACAAGCTGGGGAAAAGACGTATCTGCTTGGTTCCGTGAAGTAACAAGTATTTCGTGAGAAATTGGGCTTTTAGAGTGCCGAAAATGGCGAAATTCATGATTTTTGATAAGTATTGATCGGCGAGTGCAACAGAAAAAATATTTAAATATTTCAGGAATGTTTATACATATTTTTGTTCAAAACAAGCTGAGAAAAAAACGTATCTGCTTGGTTCCGTGAAGTAACAAGTATTCCGTGTGAAATTGGGCATTTAGAGTCCAAAAAATGGCGAAATTCATGATTTTTGATGAGTATTGGTCGGCGAGTGCAACAGAAAAAAGTTTTGAATATTTCAGGGATGTTTATACATTTTTTTGTTCAAAACAAGCTGGGAAAAAGACGTATCTGCTTGCTTTCATGAAGTACCAAGTATTCCGTGAGAAATTGGGCTTTTAGAGTGCCAAAAATGGCAAAATTCATGATTTTGATAAGTATTGGTCGGCGAGTGTAACAGAAAAAAAATTTGAATATTTCAGGGATGTTAATACATTTTTTTGTTCAAAACAAGCTGGGAAAAAAACGTATCTGCTTGGTTCCGTGAAGTAACAAGTATTCCGTGAAAAATTGGGCATTCAGAGTGCCAAAAATGGCTAAATTCATGATTTTTTAAAAGTATTGGTCGGCGAGTGCAACAGAAAAAAAATTTAAATATTTCGGGGATGTTTATACATTTTTTTGTTCAAAACAAGCTGAGAAAAAACGTATCTGCTTGGTTCCGTGAAGTAACAAGTATTCCGTGTGAAATTGGGCATTTAGAGTCCAAAAAATGGCGAAATTCATGATTTTTGATGAGTATTGGTCGGCGAGTGCAACAGAAAAAAATTTAAATATTTCAGGGATGTTTATACATTTTTTTGTTCAAAACAAGCTGAGAAAAAAACGTATCTGCTTGGTTCCGTGAAGTAACAAGTATTCCGTGTGAAATTGGGCATTTAGAGTCCAAAAAATGGCGAAATTCATGATTTTTGATAAGCATTGGTCGGCGAGTGCAACAGAAAAAAGTTTTTAATAAATCAGGGATGTTTATACGTTTGTTTGTTCAAAACAAGCTGGGAAATAGGCATATCTGCTTGGTTCCGTGAAGTAACAAGTATTTCGTGAGAAATTGGGCATTTAGAGTCCCAAAAATGGCAAAATTCATGATTTTTGATAAGCATTGGTCGGCGAGTGCAACAGAAAAAAAATTTAAATAAATCAGGGATGTTTATACGTTTGTTTGTTCAAAACAAGCTGGGAAAAAAGCGTATCTGTTTGGTTTCGTGAAGTAACAAGTATTTCGTGAGAAATTGGGCATTTAGAGTCCCAAAAATGGCAAAATTCATGATTTTTGATAAGTATTGGTCGGCGAGTGCAACAGAAAAAAAATTTAAATAAATCAGGAATGTTTATACGTTTGTTTGTTCAAAACAAGCTGGGAAAAAAGCGTATCTGTTTGGTTCCGTAAAATAACAAGTATTTCGTGAGAAATTAGGCATTTAGAGTCCAAAAAATGGCAAAATTCATGATTTTTGATAAGCATTGGTCGGCGAGTGCAACAGAAAAAAAATTTAAATAAATCAGGAATGTTTATACGTTTGTTTGTTCAAAACAAGCTGGGAAATAGGCATATCTGCTTGGTTCCGTGAAGTAACAAGTATTTCGTGAGAAATTGGGCATTTAGAGTCCACAAAATGGCAAAATTCATGATTTTTGATAAGCATTGGTCGGCGAGTGCAACAGAAAAAAATTTAAATAAATCAGGAATGTTTATACGTTTGTTTGTTCAAAACAAGCTGGGAAATAGGCATATCTGCTTGGTTCCGTGAAGTAACAAGTATTTCGTGAGAAATTGGGCATTTAGAGTCCACAAAATGGCGAAATTCATGATTTTTGATAAGCATTGGTCGGCGAGTGCAACAGAAAAATAATTTTAATAAATCAGGGATGTTTATACGTTTGTTTGTTCAAAACAAGCTGGGAAATAGGCATATCTGCTTGGTTCCGTGAAGTAACAAGTAGTTCGTGAGAAATTGGGCATTTAGAGTCTAAAAAATGGCAAAATTCATGATTTTTGATAAGCATTGGTCGGCGAGTGCAACAGAAAAAAAAAATTTAATAAATCAGGAATGTTTATACGTTTGTTTGTTCAAAACAAGCTGGGAAATAGGCATCTCTGCTTGGTTCCGTGAAGTAACAAGTATTTCGTCAGAAATTGGGCATTTAGAGTCTAAAAAATGGCAAATTTCATGATTTTTGATAAGCATTGGTCGGCGAGTGCAACAGAAAAAAAATATAGATAAATCAAGGATGTTTATACGTTTGTTTGTTCAAAACAAGCTGGGAAAAAAGCGTATCTGTTTGGTTCCGTGAAATAACAAGTATTTCGTGAGAAATTGGGCATTTAGAGTCCACAAAATGGCGAAATTCATGATTTTTGATGAGTATTGGTCGGCGAGTGCAACAGAAAAAAGTTTTGAATATTTCAGGGATGTTTATACATTTTTTTTGTTCAAAACAAGCTGGGAAAAAAGCGTATCTGTTTGGTTCCGTGAAATAACAAGTATTTCGTGAGAAATTGGGCATTTAGAGTCCACAAAATGGCGAAATTCATGATTTTTGATGAGTATTGGTCGGCGAGTGCAACAGAAAAAAATTTAAATATTTCAGGGATGTTTATACATTTTTTTGTTTAAAACAAGCTGAGAAAAAAACGTATCTGCTTGGTTCCGTGAAGTAACAAGCATTCCGTGTGAAATTGGGCATTTAGAGTCTAAAAAATGGCAAAATTCATGATTTTTGATAAGCATTGGTCGGCGAGTGCAACAGAAAAATAATTTTAATAAATCAGGGATGTTTATACGTTTGTTTGTTCAAAACAAGCTGGGAAATAGGCATATCTGCTTGGTTCCGTGAAGTAACAAGTATTTCGTGAGAAATTGGGCATTTAGAGTCTAAAAAATGGCAAAATTCATGATTTTTGATAAGCATTGGTCGGCGAGTGCAACAGAAAAAAAAAATTTAATAAATCAGGAATGTTTATACGTTTGTTTGTTCAAAACAAGCTGGGAAATAGGCATCTCTGCTTGGTTCCGTGAAGTAACAAGTATTTCGTCAGAAATTGGGCATTTAGAGTCTAAAAAATGGCAAAATTCATGATTTTTGATAAGCATTGGTCGGCGAGTGCAACAGAAAAAAAATATAGATAAATCAAGGATGTTTATACGTTTGTTTGTTCAAAACAAGCTGGGAAAAAAGCGTATCTGTTTGGTTCCGTGAAATAACAAGTATTTCGTGAGAAATTGGGCATTTAGAGTCCACAAAATGGCGAAATTCATGATTTTTGATGAGTATTGGTCGGCGAGTGCAACAGAAAAAAGTTTTGAATATTTCAGGGATGTTTATACATTTTTTTTGTTCAAAACAAGCTGGGAAAAAAGCGTATCTGTTTGGTTCCGTGAAATAACAAGTATTTCGTGAGAAATTGGGCATTTAGAGTCCACAAAATGGCGAAATTCATGATTTTTGATGAGTATTGGTCGGCGAGTGCAACAGAAAAAAATTTAAATATTTCAGGGATGTTTATACATTTTTTTGTTCAAAACAAGCTGAGAAAAAAACGTATCTGCTTGGTTCCGTGAAGTAACAAGCATTCCGTGTGAAATTGGGCATTTAGAGTCTAAAAAATGGCAAAATTCATGATTTTTGATAAGCATTGGTCGGCGAGTGCAACAGAAAAAAAAAAATTCAATAAATCAGGAATGTTTATACGTTTGTTTGTTCAAAACAAGCTGGGAAATAGGCATATCTGCTTGGTTCCGTGAAGTTACAAGTATTTCGTGAGAATTGGGCATTTAGAGTCCAAAAAATGGCAAAATTTATGATTTTGATAAGTATTGGTCGGCGAGTGTAACAGAAAAAAAATTTGAATATTTCAGGGATGTTAATACATTTTTTTGTTCAAAACAAGCTGGGAAAAAGACGTATCTGCTTGATTCCGTGAAGTAACAAGTATTTCGTGAGAAATTGGGCTTTTAGAGTGCCGAAAATGGCGAAATTCATGATTTTTGATAAGTATTGATCGGCGAGTGCAACAGAAAAAAATTTTGAATATTTCAGGAATGTTTATACATTTTTTTGTTCAAAACAAGCTGGGAAATAGGCATATCTGCTTGGTTCCGTGAAGTAACAAGTATTTCGTCAGAAATTGGGCATTTAGAGTCTAAAAAATGGCAAAATTCATGATTTTTGATAAGCATTGGTCGGCGAGTGCAACAGAAAAAAAATATAGATAAATCAAGGATGTTTATACGTTTGTTTGTTCAAAACAAGCTGGGAAATAGGCATATCTGCTTGGTTCCGTGAAGTAACAAGTATTTCGTGAGAAATTGGGCATTTAAAGTCCACAAAATGGCGAAATTCATGATTTTTGATAAGCATTGGTCGGCGAGTGCAACAGAAAAAAAATTTAAATAAATCAGGGATGTTTATACGTTTGTTTGTTCAAAACAAGCTGGGAAATAGGCGTATCTGCTTGGTTCCGTGAGGTAACAACAATTTCGTGAGAAATTGGGCATTTAGAGTCCAAAAAATGGCGAAATTCATGATTTTTGATGAGTATTGGTCGGCGAGTGCAACAGAACAAAATTTTGAATATTTCAGGGATGTTTATACATTTTTTGTTCAAAACAAGCTGGGAAAATAACGTATCTGCTTGATTCCGTGAAGTAACAAGTATTTCGTGAAAAATTGGGCTTTTAGAGTGCCAAAAATGGCTAAATTCATGATTTTTTAAAAGTATTGGTCGGCGAGTGCAACAGAAAAAAAATTTAAATATTTCGGGGATGTTTATACATTTTTTTGTTCAAAACAAGCTGAGAAAAAACGTATCTGCTTGGTTCCGTGAAGTAACAAGTATTCCGTGTGAAATTGGGCATTTAGAGTCCAAAAAATGGCGAAATTCATGATTTTTGATGAGTATTGGTCGGCGAGTGCAACAGAAAAAAATTTAAATATTTCAGGGATGTTTATACATTTTTTTGTTCAAAACAAGCTGGGAAATAGGCATATCTGCTTGGTTCCGTGAAGTAACAAGTATTTCGTGTGAAATTGGGCATTTAGAGTCCAAAAAATGGCGAAATTCATGATTTTTGATAAGCATTGGTCGGCGAGTGCAACAGAAAAAAGTTTTTAATAAATCAGGGATGTTTATACGTTTGTTTGTTCAAAACAAGCTGGGAAATAGGCATATCTGCTTGGTTCCGTGAAGTAACAAGTATTTCGTGAGAAATTGGGCATTTAGAGTCCCAAAAATGGCAAAATTCATGATTTTTGATAAGCATTGGTCGGCGAGTGCAACAGAAAAAAAATTTAAATAAATCAGGGATGTTTATACGTTTGTTTGTTCAAAACAAGCTGGGAAAAAAGCGTATCTGTTTGGTTTCGTGAAGTAACAAGTATTTCGTGAGAAATTGGGCATTTAGAATCCCAAAAATGGCAAAATTCATGATTTTTGATAAGTATTGGTCGGCGAGTGCAACAGAAAAAAAATATAGATAAATCAAGGATGTTTATACGTTTGTTTGTTCAAAACAAGCTGGGAAAAAAGCGTATCTGTTTGGTTCCGTAAAATAACAAGTATTTCGTGAGAAATTAGGCATTTAGAGTCCAAAAAATGGCAAAATTCATGATTTTTGATAAGCATTGGTCGGCGAGTGCAACAGAAAAAAAATTTAAATAAATCAGGAATGTTTATACGTTTGTTTGTTCAAAACAAGCTGGGAAATAGGCATATCTGCTTGGTTCCGTGAAGTAACAAGTATTTCGTGAGAAATTGGGCATTTAGAGTCCACAAAATGGCAAAATTCATGATTTTTGATAAGCATTGGTCGGCGAGTGCAACAGAAAAAAATTTAAATAAATCAGGAATGTTTATACGTTTGTTTGTTCAAAACAAGCTGGGAAATAGGCATATCTGCTTGGTTCCGTGAAGTAACAAGTATTTCGTGAGAAATTGGGCATTTAGAGTCCACAAAATGGCGAAATTCATGATTTTTGATAAGCATTGGTCGGCGAGTGCAACAGAAAAATAATTTTAATAAATCAGGGATGTTTATACGTTTGTTTGTTCAAAACAAGCTGGGAAATAGGCATATCTGCTTGGTTCCGTGAAGTAACAAGTATTTCGTGAGAAATTGGGCATTTAGAGTCCACAAAATGGCGAAATTCATGATTTTTGATAAGCATTGGTCGGCGAGTGCAACAGAAAAATAATTTTAATAAATCAGGGATGTTTATACGTTTGTTTGTTCAAAACAAGCTGGGAAATAGGCATATCTGCTTGGTTCCGTGAAGTAACAAGTATTTCGTGAGAAATTGGGCATTTAGAGTCTAAAAAATGGCAAAATTCATGATTTTTGATAAGCATTGGTCGGCGAGTGCAACAGAAAAAAATTTAAATAAATCAGGAATGTTTATACGTTTGTTTGTTCAAAACAAGCTGGGAAATAGGCATATCTGCTTGGTTCCGTGAAGTAACAAGTATTTCGTGAGAAATTGGGCATTTAGAGTCCACAAAATGGCGAAATTCATGATTTTTGATAAGCATTGGTCGGCGAGTGCAACAGAAAAATAATTTTAATAAATCAGGGATGTTTATACGTTTGTTTGTTCAAAACAAGCTGGGAAATAGGCATATCTGCTTGGTTCCGTGAAGTAACAAGTATTTCGTGAGAAATTGGGCATTTAGAGTCTAAAAAATGGCAAAATTCATGATTTTTGATAAGCATTGGTCGGCGAGTGCAACAGAAAAAAATTTAAATAAATCAGGAATGTTTATACGTTTGTTTGTTCAAAACAAGCTGGGAAATAGGCATATCTGCTTGGTTCCGTGAAGTAACAAGTATTTCGTGAGAAATTGGGCATTTAGAGTCCACAAAATGGCGAAATTCATGATTTTTGATAAGCATTGGTCGGCGAGTGCAACAGAAAAATAATTTTAATAAATCAGGGATGTTTATACGTTTGTTTGTTCAAAACAAGCTGGGAAATAGGCATATCTGCTTGGTTCCGTGAAGTAACAAGTATTTCGTGAGAAATTGGGCATTTAGAGTCTAAAAAATGGCAAAATTCATGATTTTTGATAAGCATTGGTCGGCGAGTGCAACAGAAAAAAAAAATTTAATAAATCAGGAATGTTTATACGTTTGTTTGTTCAAAACAAGCTGGGAAATAGGCATCTCTGCTTGGTTCCGTGAAGTAACAAGTATTTCGTCAGAAATTGGGCATTTAGAGTCTAAAAAATGGCAAAATTCATGATTTTTGATAAGCATTGGTCGGCGAGTGCAACAGAAAAAAAAAATTTAATAAATCAGGAATGTTTATACGTTTGTTTGTTCAAAACAAGCTGGGAAATAGGCATCTCTGCTTGGTTCCGTGAAGTAACAAGTATTTCGTCAGAAATTGGGCATTTAGAGTCTAAAAAATGGCAAAATTCATGATTTTTGATAAGCATTGGTCGGCGAGTGCAACAGAAAAAAAATATAGATAAATCAAGGATGTTTATACGTTTGTTTGTTCAAAACAAGCTGGGAAATAGGCATATCTGCTTGGTTCCGTGAAGTAACAAGTATTTCGTGAGAAATTGGGCATTTAGAGTCCACAAAATGGCGAAATTCATGATTTTTGATAAGCATTGGTCGGCGAGTGCAACAGAAAAAAAATTTAAATAAATCAGGGATGTTTATACGTTTGTTTGTTCAAAACAAGCTGGGAAATAGGCGTATCTGCTTGGTTCCGTGAGGTAACAACAATTTCGTGAGAAATTGGGCATTTAGAGTCCAAAAAATGGCGAAATTCATGATTTTTGATGAGTATTGGTCGGCGAGTGCAACAGAACAAAATTTTGAATATTTCAGGGATGTTTATACATTTTTTGTTCAAAACAAGCTGGGAAAATAACGTATCTGCTTGATTCCGTGAAGTAACAAGTATTTCGTGAAAAATTGGGCTTTTAGAGTGCCAAAAATGGCTAAATTCATGATTTTTTAAAAGTATTGGTCGGCGAGTGCAACAGAAAAAAAATTTAAATATTTCGGGGATGTTTATACATTTTTTTGTTCAAAACAAGCTGAGAAAAAACGTATCTGCTTGGTTCCGTGAAGTAACAAGTATTCCGTGTGAAATTGGGCATTTAGAGTCCAAAAAATGGCGAAATTCATGATTTTTGATGAGTATTGGTCGGCGAGTGCAACAGAAAAAAATTTAAATATTTCAGGGATGTTTATACATTTTTTTGTTCAAAACAAGCTGGGAAATAGGCATATCTGCTTGGTTCCGTGAAGTAACAAGTATTTCGTGTGAAATTGGGCATTTAGAGTCCAAAAAATGGCGAAATTCATGATTTTTGATAAGCATTGGTCGGCGAGTGCAACAGAAAAAAAATTTAAATAAATCAGGGATGTTTATACGTTTGTTTGTTCAAAACAAGCTGGGAAAAAAGCGTATCTGTTTGGTTTCGTGAAGTAACAAGTATTTCGTGAGAAATTGGGCATTTAGAATCCCAAAAATGGCAAAATTCATGATTTTTGATAAGTATTGGTCGGCGAGTGCAACAGAAAAAAAATATAGATAAATCAAGGATGTTTATACGTTTGTTTGTTCAAAACAAGCTGGGAAAAAAGCGTATCTGTTTGGTTCCGTAAAATAACAAGTATTTCGTGAGAAATTAGGCATTTAGAGTCCAAAAAATGGCAAAATTCATGATTTTTGATAAGCATTGGTCGGCGAGTGCAACAGAAAAAAAATTTAAATAAATCAGGAATGTTTATACGTTTGTTTGTTCAAAACAAGCTGGGAAATAGGCATATCTGCTTGGTTCCGTGAAGTAACAAGTATTTCGTGAGAAATTGGGCATTTAGAGTCCACAAAATGGCAAAATTCATGATTTTTGATAAGCATTGGTCGGCGAGTGCAACAGAAAAAAATTTAAATAAATCAGGAATGTTTATACGTTTGTTTGTTCAAAACAAGCTGGGAAATAGGCATATCTGCTTGGTTCCGTGAAGTAACAAGTATTTCGTGAGAAATTGGGCATTTAGAGTCCACAAAATGGCGAAATTCATGATTTTTGATAAGCATTGGTCGGCGAGTGCAACAGAAAAATAATTTTAATAAATCAGGGATGTTTATACGTTTGTTTGTTCAAAACAAGCTGGGAAATAGGCATATCTGCTTGGTTCCGTGAAGTAACAAGTATTTCGTGAGAAATTGGGCATTTAGAGTCCACAAAATGGCGAAATTCATGATTTTTGATAAGCATTGGTCGGCGAGTGCAACAGAAAAATAATTTTAATAAATCAGGGATGTTTATACGTTTGTTTGTTCAAAACAAGCTGGGAAATAGGCATATCTGCTTGGTTCCGTGAAGTAACAAGTATTTCGTGAGAAATTGGGCATTTAGAGTCTAAAAAATGGCAAAATTCATGATTTTTGATAAGCATTGGTCGGCGAGTGCAACAGAAAAAAATTTAAATAAATCAGGAATGTTTATACGTTTGTTTGTTCAAAACAAGCTGGGAAATAGGCATATCTGCTTGGTTCCGTGAAGTAACAAGTATTTCGTGAGAAATTGGGCATTTAGAGTCCACAAAATGGCGAAATTCATGATTTTTGATAAGCATTGGTCGGCGAGTGCAACAGAAAAATAATTTTAATAAATCAGGGATGTTTATACGTTTGTTTGTTCAAAACAAGCTGGGAAATAGGCATATCTGCTTGGTTCCGTGAAGTAACAAGTATTTCGTGAGAAATTGGGCATTTAGAGTCTAAAAAATGGCAAAATTCATGATTTTTGATAAGCATTGGTCGGCGAGTGCAACAGAAAAAAATTTAAATAAATCAGGAATGTTTATACGTTTGTTTGTTCAAAACAAGCTGGGAAATAGGCATATCTGCTTGGTTCCGTGAAGTAACAAGTATTTCGTGAGAAATTGGGCATTTAGAGTCCACAAAATGGCGAAATTCATGATTTTTGATAAGCATTGGTCGGCGAGTGCAACAGAAAAATAATTTTAATAAATCAGGGATGTTTATACGTTTGTTTGTTCAAAACAAGCTGGGAAATAGGCATATCTGCTTGGTTCCGTGAAGTAACAAGTATTTCGTGAGAAATTGGGCATTTAGAGTCTAAAAAATGGCAAAATTCATGATTTTTGATAAGCATTGGTCGGCGAGTGCAACAGAAAAAAAAAATTTAATAAATCAGGAATGTTTATACGTTTGTTTGTTCAAAACAAGCTGGGAAATAGGCATCTCTGCTTGGTTCCGTGAAGTAACAAGTATTTCGTCAGAAATTGGGCATTTAGAGTCTAAAAAATGGCAAAATTCATGATTTTTGATAAGCATTGGTCGGCGAGTGCAACAGAAAAAAAAAATTTAATAAATCAGGAATGTTTATACGTTTGTTTGTTCAAAACAAGCTGGGAAATAGGCATCTCTGCTTGGTTCCGTGAAGTAACAAGTATTTCGTCAGAAATTGGGCATTTAGAGTCTAAAAAATGGCAAAATTCATGATTTTTGATAAGCATTGGTCGGCGAGTGCAACAGAAAAAAAATATAGATAAATCAAGGATGTTTATACGTTTGTTTGTTCAAAACAAGCTGGGAAATAGGCATATCTGCTTGGTTCCGTGAAGTAACAAGTATTTCGTGAGAAATTGGGCATTTAGAGTCCACAAAATGGCGAAATTCATGATTTTTGATAAGCATTGGTCGGCGAGTGCAACAGAAAAAAAATTTAAATAAATCAGGGATGTTTATACGTTTGTTTGTTCAAAACAAGCTGGGAAATAGGCGTATCTGCTTGGTTCCGTGAGGTAACAACAATTTCGTGAGAAATTGGGCATTTAGAGTCCAAAAAATGGCGAAATTCATGATTTTTGATGAGTATTGGTCGGCGAGTGCAACAGAACAAAATTTTGAATATTTCAGGGATGTTTATACATTTTTTGTTCAAAACAAGCTGGGAAAATAACGTATCTGCTTGATTCCGTGAAGTAACAAGTATTTCGTGAAAAATTTGGCTTTTAGAGTGCCGAAAATGGCGAAATTCATGATTTTTGATAAGTATTTGATCGGCGAGTGCAACAGAAAAAATATTTAAATTTTTCAGGAATGTTTATACATTTTTTTGTTCAAAAAAAGCTGGGAAAAAAACGTATCTGCTCGGTTCCGTGAAGTAACAAGTATTCCGTGAAAAATTGGGCATTTAGAGTGCCAAAAATGGGAAAATTCATGATTTTTGATAAGTATTGATCGGCGAGTGCAACAGAAAAAAAATTTAAATATTTCGGGGATGTTTATACATTTTTTTGTTCAAAACAAGTTGAGAAAAAAACGTATCTGCTTGGTTCCGTGAAGTAACAAGTATTTCGTGAGAAATTGGGCATTTAGAGTCCACAAAATGGCGAAATTCATGATTTTTGATAAGCATTGGTCGGCGAGTGCAACAGAAAAATAATTTTAATAAATCAGGGATGTTTATACGTTTGTTTGTTCAAAACAAGCTGGGAAATAGGCATATCTGCTTGGTTCCGTGAAGTAACAAGTATTTCGTGAGAAATTGGGCATTTAGAGTCCACAAAATGGCGAAATTCATGATTTTTGATAAGCATTGGTCGGCGAGTGCAACAGAAAAATAATTTTAATAAATCAGGGATGTTTATACGTTTGTTTGTTCAAAACAAGCTGGGAAATAGGCATATCTGCTTGGTTCCGTGAAGTAACAAGTATTTCGTGAGAAATTGGGCATTTAGAGTCTAAAAAATGGCAAAATTCATGATTTTTGATAAGCATTGGTCGGCGAGTGCAACAGAAAAAAATTTAAATAAATCAGGAATGTTTATACGTTTGTTTGTTCAAAACAAGCTGGGAAATAGGCATATCTGCTTGGTTCCGTGAAGTAACAAGTATTTCGTGAGAAATTGGGCATTTAGAGTCCACAAAATGGCGAAATTCATGATTTTTGATAAGCATTGGTCGGCGAGTGCAACAGAAAAATAATTTTAATAAATCAGGGATGTTTATACGTTTGTTTGTTCAAAACAAGCTGGGAAATAGGCATATCTGCTTGGTTCCGTGAAGTAACAAGTATTTCGTGAGAAATTGGGCATTTAGAGTCTAAAAAATGGCAAAATTCATGATTTTTGATAAGCATTGGTCGGCGAGTGCAACAGAAAAAAATTTAAATAAATCAGGAATGTTTATACGTTTGTTTGTTCAAAACAAGCTGGGAAATAGGCATATCTGCTTGGTTCCGTGAAGTAACAAGTATTTCGTGAGAAATTGGGCATTTAGAGTCCACAAAATGGCGAAATTCATGATTTTTGATAAGCATTGGTCGGCGAGTGCAACAGAAAAATAATTTTAATAAATCAGGGATGTTTATACGTTTGTTTGTTCAAAACAAGCTGGGAAATAGGCATATCTGCTTGGTTCCGTGAAGTAACAAGTATTTCGTGAGAAATTGGGCATTTAGAGTCTAAAAAATGGCAAAATTCATGATTTTTGATAAGCATTGGTCGGCGAGTGCAACAGAAAAAAAAAATTTAATAAATCAGGAATGTTTATACGTTTGTTTGTTCAAAACAAGCTGGGAAATAGGCATCTCTGCTTGGTTCCGTGAAGTAACAAGTATTTCGTCAGAAATTGGGCATTTAGAGTCTAAAAAATGGCAAAATTCATGATTTTTGATAAGCATTGGTCGGCGAGTGCAACAGAAAAAAAATATAGATAAATCAAGGATGTTTATACGTTTGTTTGTTCAAAACAAGCTGGGAAATAGGCATATCTGCTTGGTTCCGTGAAGTAACAAGTATTTCGTGAGAAATTGGGCATTTAGAGTCCACAAAATGGCGAAATTCATGATTTTTGATAAGCATTGGTCGGCGAGTGCAACAGAAAAAAAATTTAAATAAATCAGGGATGTTTATACGTTTGTTTGTTCAAAACAAGCTGGGAAATAGGCGTATCTGCTTGGTTCCGTGAGGTAACAACAATTTC
>OY751558.1:31964317-32001119 GCA_963572265.1 Caenorhabditis doughertyi | reverse complement strand
TTGTTACTTCACGGAACCAAGCAAATACGCCTATTTCCCAGCTTGTTTTGAACGAAAAAATCTATAAACATCCCTGAAATAATTAAATTTCTTTTCTGTTGCACTCGCCGACTGATACTTATCGAAAATCATGAATTTTGCCATTTTTTAGACTCTAAATGCCCAAATTCTCACGAATTACTTGTTACTTCACGGAACCAAGCAAATACGCCTAATTCCCAGCTTGTTTTGAACGAAAAAATGTATAAACATCCCTGAAATAATAAAATTTCTTTTCTGTTGCACTCGCCGACCAATACTTATCGAAAATCATGAATTTTGCCATTTTTGGCACTCTAAATGCCCGATTTCTCAAGAAATACTTGTTACTTCACGGAACCAAGCAGATACGCCTATTTCCCAGCTTGTTTTGAACGAAAAAATGTATAAACATCCCTAAAATAATTAAATTTTTTTCTCTGTTGCACTCGCCAACTGATACTTATCGAAAATCATGAATTTTGCCATTTTTGGCACTCTAAATGCCCAAATTCTCACGAATTACTTGTTACTTCACGGAACCAAGCAGATACGCCTAATTCCCAGCTTGTTTTGAACGAAAAAATGTATGAACATCCCTGAAATAATAAAATTTCTTTTCTGTTGCACTCGCCGACCAATACTTATCGAAAATCATGAATTTTGCCATTTTTGGCACTCTAAATGCCCGATTTCTCAAGAAATACTTGTTACTTCACGGAACCAAGCAGATACGCCTATTTCCCAGCTTGTTGTGAACGAAAAAATGTATAAATATCCCTGAAATACTTAAATTTTTTTTCTGTTGCACTCGCCGACCAATACTTATCAAAAATAATGAATTTTGCCATTTTTGGCACTCTAAATGCCCAATTTCTCAAGGAATACTTGTTACTTCACGGGACCAAGCAGATACGCTTATTTCCCAGCTTGTTTTTAACGAAAAAATGTATAAACATCCCTGAAATAATTAAATTTTTTTTCTGTTGCACTCGCCGACCAATACTTATCGAAAATCATGAATTTCGCCATTTTTTGGACTCTAAATGCCCCAATTCTCACGAAATACTTGTTAGTTTACAGAACGAAGCAGATACGCCTATTTCCCAGCTTGTTTTGAACGAAAAAATGTATAAACATCCCTGAAATATTTGAATTTCTTTTCTGTTGCACTCGCCGACCAATACTCATCAAAAATCTTGAAATTTGCCATTTTTGGCATTCTAAATGCCCAAATTCTCTTGAATTACTTGTTACTTCACGGAACCAAGCAGATACGCCTATTTCCCAGCTTGTTTTGAACAAAAAAATGTATAAATATCCTTGAAACACTTATATTTTTTTCTGTTGCACTCGCCGACCAATACTTATCAAAAATCATAAATTTTGCCATTTTTAACACTCTAAATGCTCAATTTCTCACGAATTACTTGTTACTTCACGGAACCGAGCAGATACGCCTATTTCCCAGCTTGTTTTGAACGAAAAATGTATAAACATCCCTGAAATAATTAAATTTTATTTCTGTTGCACTCGCCGACCAATACTTATCGAAAATCATGAATTTTGCCATTTTTGGCATTCTGAATGCCCAATTTTTCAAGGAACACTTGTTACTTCACGGAACCGAACAGATACGCCTATTTCTCAGCTTGTTTCGAACGAAAAAATGTATAAATATCCTTGAAATATTTAAATTTTTTCTCTGTTGCACTCGCCGACCAATACTTATCAAAAATCATGAATTTTGCCATTTTTGGCTTTCTAAATGCCCAAATTCTTACGAATTACTTGTTACTTCACGGAACCAAGCAGATACGCCTATTTCCCAGCTTGTTTTGAACAAAAAAATGTATAAATATCCTTGAAATTTTTAAATTTTTTCTCTGTTGCACTCGCCGACCAATACTTATCAAAAATCATGAATTTTGCCATTTTTGGCATTCTAAATGCCCAAATTCTCACGAATTACTTGTTACTTCACGGAACCAAGCAGATACGCCTATTTCCCAGCTTGTTTTGAACGAAAAAATGTATAAACATCCCTGAAATAATTAAATTTCTTTTCTGTTGCACTCGCCGACCAATACTTATCGAAAATCATGAATCTTGCCATTTTTTAGACTCTAAATGCCCAAATTCTCACGAATTACTTGTTACTTCACGGAACCAAGCAAATACGCCTAATTCCCAGCTTGTTTTGAACGAAAAAATGTATAAACATCCCTGAAATAATAAAATTTCTTTTCTGTTGCACTCGCCGACCAATACTTATCGAAAATCATGAATTTTGCCATTTTTGGCACTCTAAATGCCCGATTTCTCAAGAAATACTTGTTACTTCACGGAACCAAGCAGATACGCCTATTTCCCAGCTTGTTTTGAACGAAAAAATGTATAAACATCCCTAAAATAATTAAATTTTTTTCTCTGTTGCACTCGCCAACTGATACTTATCGAAAATCATGAATTTTGCCATTTTTGGCACTCTAAATGCCCAAATTCTCACGAATTACTTGTTACTTCACGGAACCAAGCAGATACGCCTATTTCCCAGCTTGTTTTGAACGAAAAAAATCTATAAACATCCCTGAAATAATTAAATTTCTTTTCTGTTGCACTCGCCGACTGATACTTATCGAAAATCATGAATTTTGCCATTTTTTAGACTCTAAATGCCCAAATTCTCACGAATTACTTGTTACTTCACGGAACCAAGCAAATACGCCTAATTCCCAGCTTGTTTTGAACGAAAAAATGTATAAACATCCCTGAAATAATAAAATTTCTTTTCTGTTGCACTCGCCGACCAATACTTATCGAAAATCATGAATTTTGCCATTTTTGGCACTCTAAATGCCCGATTTCTCAAGAAATACTTGTTACTTCACGGAACCAAGCAGATACGCCTATTTCCCAGCTTGTTGTGAACGAAAAAATGTATAAATATCCCTGAAATACTTAAATTTTTTTTCTGTTGCACTCGCCGACCAATACTTATCAAAAATAATGAATTTTGCCATTTTTGGCACTCTAAATGCCCAATTTCTCAAGGAATACTTGTTACTTCACGGGACCAAGCAGATACGCTTATTTCCCAGCTTGTTTTTAACGAAAAAATGTATAAACATCCCTGAAATAATTAAATTTTTTTTCTGTTGCACTCGCCGACCAATACTTATCGAAAATCATGAATTTCGCCATTTTTTGGACTCTAAATGCCCCAATTCTCAAGAAATACTTGTTAGTTTACAGAACGAAGCAGATACGCCTATTTCCCAGCTTGTTTTGAACGAAAAAATGTATAAACATCCCTGAAATATTTGAATTTCTTTTCTGTTGCACTCGCCGACCAATACTCATCAAAAATCTTGAAATTTGCCATTTTTGGCATTCTAAATGCCCAAATTCTCTTGAATTACTTGTTACTTCACGGAACCGAGCAGATACGCCTATTTCCCAGCTTGTTTTGAACGAAAAATGTATAAACATCCCTGAAATAATTAAATTTTATTTCTGTTGCACTCGCCGACCAATACTTATCGAAAATCATGAATTTTGCCATTTTTGGCATTCTGAATGCCCAATTTTTCAAGGAACACTTGTTACTTCACGGAACCGAACAGATACGCCTATTTCTCAGCTTGTTTCGAACGAAAAAATGTATAAATATCCTTGAAACACTTATATTTTTTTCTGTTGCACTCGCCGACCAATACTTATCAAAAATCATAAATTTTGCCATTTTTAACACTCTAAATGCTCAATTTCTCACGAATTACTTGTTACTTCACGGAACCGAGCAGATACGCCTATTTCCCAGCTTGTTTTGAACGAAAAATGTATAAACATCCCTGAAATAATTAAATTTTATTTCTGTTGCACTCGCCGACCAATACTTATCGAAAATCATGAATTTTGCCATTTTTGGCATTCTGAATGCCCAATTTTTCAAGGAACACTTGTTACTTCACGGAACCGAACAGATACGCCTATTTCTCAGCTTGTTTCGAACGAAAAAATGTATAAATATCCTTGAAATATTTAAATTTTTTCTCTGTTGCACTCGCCGACCAATACTTATCAAAAATCATGAATTTTGCCATTTTTGGCTTTCTAAATGCCCAAATTCTTACGAATTACTTGTTACTTCACGGAACCAAGCAGATACGCCTATTTCCCAGCTTGTTTTGAACAAAAAAATGTATAAATATCCTTGAAATTTTTAAATTTTTTCTCTGTTGCACTCGCCGACCAATACTTATCAAAAATCATGAATTTTGCCATTTTTGGCATTCTAAATGCCCAAATTCTCACGAATTACTTGTTACTTCACGGAACCAAGCAGATACGCCTATTTCCCAGCTTGTTTTGAACGAAAAAATGTATAAACATCCCTGAAATAATTAAATTTCTTTTCTGTTGCACTCGCCGACCAATACTTATCGAAAATCATGAATTTTGCCATTTTTGGCACTCTAAATGCCCGATTTCTTAAGGAATACTTGTTACTTCACAGAACGAAGCAGATACGCCTATTTCCCAGCTTGTTTTGAACGAAAAAATGTAAAAACATCCCTGAAATAATTAAATTTCTTTTCTGTTGCACTCGCCGACCAATACTTATCGAAAATCATGAATTTTGCCATTTTTGGCATTCTGAATGCCCAATTTTTCAAGGAACACTTGTTACTTCACGGAACCAAACAGATACGCCTATTTCTCAGCTTGTTTCGAACGAAAAAATGTATAAATATCCTTGAAATATTTAAATTTTTTCTCTGTTGCACTCGCCGACCAATACTTATCAAAAATCATGAATTTTGCCATTTTTGGCACTCTAAATGCCCAAATTCTCACGAATTACTTGTTACTTCACGGAACCAAGCAGATACGCCTATTTCCCAGCTTGTTTTTTACAAAAAAATGTATAAATATCCTTGAAATTTTTTAAATTTTTTCTCTGTTGCACTCGCCGACCAATACTTATCAAAAATCATGAATTTTGCCATTTTTGGCATTCTAAATGCCCAAATTCTCACGAATTACTTGTTACTTCACGGAACCAAGCAGATACGCCTATTTCCCAGCTTGTTTTTTACAAAAAAATGTATAAATATCCTTGAAATTTTCAAATTTTTTTCTGTTGCACTCGCCGACCAATACTTATCAAAAATCATGAATTTTGCCATTTTTGGCACTCTAAATGCCCAAATTCTCACGAATTACTCGTTACTTCACGGAACCAAGCAGATACGCCTATTTCCCAGCTTGTTTTTTACAAAAAAATGTATAAATATCCTTGAAATTTTTAAATTTTTTTTTCTGTTGCACTCGCCGACCAATACTTATCAAAAATCATGAATTTTGCCATTTTTGGCATTCTGAATGCCCAAATTCTCACGAATTACTTGTTACTTCACGGAACCAAGCAGATACGCCTATTTCCCAGCTTGTTTTGAACAAAAAAATGTATAAATATCCTTGAAATTTTTAAATTTTTTCTCTGTTGCACTCGCCGACCAATACTTATCAAAAATCATGAATTTTGCCATTTTTGGCATTCCAAATGCTCAAATTCTCACGAATTACTTGTTACTTCACGGAACCAAGCAGATACGCCTATTTCCCAGCTTGTTTTGAACAAAAAAATGTATAAATATCCTTGAAATTTTTAAATTTTTTCTCTGTTGCACTCGCCGACCAATACTTATCAAAAATCATGAATTTTGCCATTTTTGGCATTCTAAATGCCCAAATTCTCACGAATTACTTGTTACTTCACGGAACCAAGCAGATACGCCTATTTCCCAGCTTGTTTTGAACAAAAAAATGTATAAATATCCTTGAAATTTTCAAATTTTTTTCTGTTGCACTCGCCGACCAATACTTATCAAAAATCATGAATTTTGCCATTTTTGGCACTCTAAATGCCCAAGTTCTCACGAATTACTTGTTACTTCACGGAACCAAGCAGATACGCCTATTTCCCAGCTTGTTTTTTACAAAAAAATGTATAAATATCTTTGAAATAATTAAATTTTATTTCTGTTGCACTCGCCGACCAATACTTATCAAAAATCATGAATTTTGCCATTTTTGGCACTCTAAATGCCCAAATTCTCACGAATTACTCGTTACTTCACGGAACCAAGCAGATACGCCTATTTCCCAGCTTGTTTTCTACAAAAAAATGTATAAATATCCTTGAAATTTTCAAATTTTTTTCTGTTGCACTCGCCGACCAATACTTATCAAAAATCATGAATTTTGCCATTTTTGGCACTCTAAATGCCCAAGTTCTCACGAATTACTTGTTACTTCACGGAACCAAGCAGATACGCCTATTTCCCAGCTTGTTTTTTACAAAAAAATGTATAAATATCTTTGAAATAATTAAATTTTATTTCTGTTGCACTCGCCGACCAATACTTATCAAAAATCATGAATTTTGCCTATTTTGGCACTCTAAATGCCCAAATTCTCACGAATTACTCGTTACTTCACGGAACCAAGCAGATACGCCTATTTCCCAGCTTGTTTTTTACAAAAAAATGTATAAATATCCTTGAAATTTTTAAATTTTTTTTTCTGTTGCACTCGCCGACCAATACTTATCAAAAATCATGAATTTTGCCATTTTTGGCATTCTAAATGCCCAAATTCTCACGAATTACTTGTTACTTCACGGAACCAAGCAGATACGCCTATTTCCCAGCTTGTTTTTTACAAAAAAATGTATAAATATCCTTGAAATTTTTAAATTTTTTTTTCTGTTGCACTCGCCGACCAATACTTATCAAAAATCATGAATTTCGCCATTTTTGGCATTCTAAATGCCCAAATTCTCACGAATTACTTGTTACTTCACGGAACCAAGCAGATACGCCTATTTCCCAGCTTGTTTTTTACAAAAAAATGTATAAATATCTTTGAAATAATTAAATTTTATTTCTGTTGCACTCGCCGACCAATACTTATCAAAAATCATGAATTTCGCCATTTTTTGGACTCTAAATGCCCAAATTCTCACGAATTACTTGTTACTTCACGGATCCAAGCAGATACGCCTATTTCCCAGCTTTTTTTGAACGAAAAAATGTATAAACATCCCTGAAATAATTAAATTTTATTTCTGTTGCACTCGCCGACCAATACTTATCGAAAATCATGAATTTTGCCATTTTTGGCACTCTAAATGCCTAATTTCTCAAGGAATACTTGTTATCGCGACCAGTCAATCGCGATTAAACATCAAAAGAAGACGCTATCAAAACGGTTTCGCTTTCAATCAAGGTTGCGCAAATTTGCTGAATCACAAGTAATGAAGATTGTTCAAATGAAGAAGGAACTGAGAATCACGAAATCGAAGGTCGTTCGGTCTTCAAATAAACAGATTGGAATGCAGTCGCCACTTGCGGACTGGTTGATAACGTAGTATAAAAGGAACCTCAGTAATCATTATTTTTACGTTTTTCTATTGACTGTAACTGTCATTCGTTCTTGTCCCCTTTTTCCCTTTTTTCCTTTTCTTGCTTTATTTTATCCAAGTAAATCTTTATAATAATCCACTGAACCACCGAGTTGAAACCAAACCAAAAGGAGGTCGAAAGCTGAAGAGCTAGTAGGATCCTTTTATTGGTGCATCGACTTAAAGGTAAAGATTCACTGGATACATAAGAATAAGTCCTCTAAGAACACCAACAGCCACGAACACTTAAAAGTGTCAGATAGAAACCTAACCAAGGAATCTATCAGGCTTGACCGCAAAGAAATCCGAACTCCTTTGGATTTAATCGGCTCAGTGAAAAAGGTATACTGTAAGGTAGACCTAAAAGCTGTAAGTCAAGAAGGTTTACTGTAAAGTAACCCTAAGAACTATTTTATAATCTCAAATTTCTATTCTATAATCTCAAATTCTTTATAATCTCAAAAAACAAAAAATACAAAAAACTTTCCCACAAAATTTTTAGAAAATGAGCATCACTCACGAGGACATCAAAGAATGGGCTGCAGAGATCACCCAAAAACAAAACGAACTTCTTGAAGATATCAAAACATCTTTCAACAAAACGGTGAGAAACCTTCCTGCAAAAGAATTTGCTAAAGACGGAAACATTGGAAATTACGTCACTGAATACGGAGTTTTACTGACGAGCGAAACAGATAAGATTAAAAACAAATATAACCTTTATTCATCTCAACTTATTACAGCTATGGAGAACCTCCATACGACACCGGTGGGAACACTACTTGCCACAATGGCAGAAAAAACTATCGAAGAATTAAACGAGAAAGACGAAGAAATAAAAGCGAAAGTAAGTGATTTAGAGGACAGAATAAAACAAAGACACGATTCAATAAACACCATAGCAGTTACAGAAAACGTCAAACAACTCGGAAAAACGAGCTACGAGATAATCCCAAAAAGAATCACAAAGCTCATTGATCTAAAAACGGATTTTTCAAAGAGAACCGGAGGAACTGGCAACCCTCAGGTAAGAACCTTTACAACTGAAACTTCAAATTCATCACTAAATTTCGAACACGTAAGATTACCAGTATTCGATGGTAGTTTATCGGACTGGTCCCAATTTCTCATGATCTTCAAACCTACCGTTATAGATAATAGCGAGTATGATCCTGTTATGAAACATAACATTTTGAGAAACCATCTCAAGGGAGAACCCCTTGATCTTATTAGACCGTATGACACAGACGGCACCCAATTTGATACCGCAATCAAGCGGCTAGAAGCAATGTACGGCTCAAAAGAGAAACAGTATGACTATCTCTGGAACAAACTGACACATATCCCGGTGGCAAGGGAAAATCCAAAAAGTTTGCGAATTTTACATAATGAATTGTTCGCTATAGTTAACAACCTGAAGAAACACGGAAGCATTGAGACACTCAACTTCCAATCTATGATCAAGAATAAAATTCCTCGATCAACCTTGATAGAAGTGTTACGGTTGAAGCCAACCAGCACTACAAAATTATTAGAAGCGCTCGACACTATAACTACCATAGAAGAAGATGCGCAAAGAGCCAACGTATCCGAAAAAACTGACAGAACAGTTTTAGCAGTTAAACCACTGCACTCACAGACATGCAAATTTTGCAAGAGAAGCAATCACAGTTCCATTGATTGTAAGACATTCCCTACGTTAGAAGATAGAAAAGAGTTTATAATGAAAAACAATCTATGCTTCAACTGTGTTAACGGGGGTCATAGATTAAATGAGTGTAACCAAACACTATGTCGCAAGTGCCAACAGAAGCACAACTCAGCCATATGCCCAAAAAATCCAAAAATAGCCAGAAAGAGCTATTAAAGAAAAATTCCTACCTTCAAAAACGATAATTACCAGATAAATAATTTCAGAAACCAAAATCTGAACCAGAGAACAGTCAATATGAATAATCAAGGACAAGCCAACAGGACTATGCCTATCCCATGGAACAATCAAAATCAGGGGAATCAACAGAGAACGACTCAGCAATATGGCCACAGCAGCCATCTCCAGAACCAAAATCACGGCCAGACGCGCCACAACCAAGCACAAGGGCATCAAAATAACGGATAAAAAACTTCAGGACAGACAGGTCAGTCAGTACCAAATAAAACTTGGAACAAAACAAAAAGTTATCAAGTAAATTCAAATCAAACGTCGCTCATGATAGCGAACGCACCAATTATCGTAGGTAAGGAAATAGAGAAAATTCCGGTCCTCCTTGATACAGGAGCGGACCAATCATTTATTTTATCTAGCTTTGCTGAGAGAGCAGATATGAAAATCCTAGAAAGAGATCTAGAGATTGATCTTTGTGTGTTCGGCAAAGATCCTACAACCATCATTTCAAATAAGGTTCAATTTGAAATCCTAACAGAGAAAAAAGACAGCCCCACAATAAAAGTGGAAGCGCTAACCGTCCCAGATATAGCGGATCTTTTCGATCCTGTTGACCTATCAAGAGAAGATAGAGAATACTTACAAGGAGAAACAGAAGATTTAATCAACATCACCAAGACCGAACAAGCAGTGGCACTTCTTGGAATAGATGTTTTTTGGAACCTCATGAAAGATGAGGAAAAGAGACAATTGCCATCAGGCAGATTTATAATCCCTACTCATATCGGACCACTAATGTGTGGTAAAAACGATAAATCAGTCACGAGCACACATGCTCTAATCACAAGAATGAAACAGAGTTCCACAGACGAACAAAATTTCAACGAGACAAACCTCGAAGAACACTTTGAAATTAGCAATATAGGAATTACAGAACCTATAAATGACCCAACAAACGATGACCTCATCAAAAAATTTGAAGATACGGTCACTATTGATACCAAAACAAAAAAATTAATGGTAGCACTACCATGGAAATTAGGCCAAAGAGATAAACTACACAATAATAAAGGTGTAGCTATCAGTCAATTAAGACAACAAATGAACTCCAAAAAAGGCAAGAAAGCCTGGAAAAACATAATTGAGAACTTTGAAAAAATGGAAAAAATGGGAATCATTGAACCCATAGATAATGATCCAAAAATTGGATATTACATTCCTTATGACATTGTATACAATCTTAACAGTACCACAACTCCTGCTAGAACTGTCTTTAATGCATCAAGCAAAAGAATAGGACAAATCAGCCTAAATAACGCATTACACCAGGGACCCTCCCTCATACCAGAATTACTAGGAATTCTCATAAGAATAAGACTAGCACAAATATTAATGAGTGCGGACGTAGAAAAAGCGTTCCATAACATAAAAGTTAATAGACTTGATATAGATGCGCTCAGATTTGTCTGGTTACATAACCCCAATGAACCAGCAACCTCTGATAATCTCCGAGAAATGAGATTTAACGTTCTTCCGTTCGGAGTGAACTGCTCCCCATTTCTGCTAGCCATGGCAATCCGTTATGCAGTTAAACAACCACACGTTCCACATGAACTCATTGAAATCATCGAGAAAATGTGTTATGTAGATAATATTTTCGTCATCAGTGACGACATAAAAGAAATTGAAAAACTTTACATACTTTTGAAAGAATTTTTCAATAGTATCGGAATGAACATTAGAGAATTCTGGCTCAATCAATCAGAGAATTTCATTAAAGAAAATGACAAAACGAAAGAAAATGACATTAAGAAGATGTTAGGCTACATTTATGACCCTAACGAAGATACTTTAGAAGTCAAAAAACCAAAAACAGCGTTAGGAGCCAATGAACTCCCAGTAATGAATAAAAAACAAGCAGTAGGCGAAATTACATCTTACTTTGACCCACTACAAATTTTTGCCCCACTGTACTCAGAAGCAAAACTAATCCTAAGAGATATTTCTGACAACACAATCAAATGGTTAGACAAGGTTCAACCAGAAATAGTAGAAAAAATTGCTAATTACCATAAAAAGATTCAAAAATCACCATTAAAATTTAGAAGATTCGTCAAAAGAGCCAACGACAAAAGACCAGTGCAAATCGCAGTCTTCACAGATGCTTCCACACATACGTATGGTGCATGTTTATATCTCAAAATCAAAGATGATAAAACTGAAGGTCAGTTTAACACTCATCTATTAATAGCTAAACAAAGAATAGCACCAAAATCTAAAACACTCACAATTCCTAGACTAGAATTGTTAGGAATCTTAATTGGAGTCAGAGTACTCAACTACACAGTTAAAGAAATGAATTTAGATATTGAAAAAATTGAAATATTTTCCGATTCCTCAATTGCCCTAGCCCAAATGAAAAATCACTCTACCAAAAAAGGAGAGAAACTGCCCCAGTTTGTAGAAAACCGGTGCAGCGAAATTTGGAAGACACTAGAGACCTTGAAAGCGACATTAAACAATGCCGAAATTTCCCTTTCGCACGTCGCAACTGATCAAAACCCGGCAGATCACATCACACGCGGTTGTGATTCTGAAGAAGAACTAAGAAAAACTAATTGGTTTAATGGACCAAAATGGTTATTAAACGATAAGCATCCTGAACACCCTTTAAACAAAAAAGAATATAGGATAATAATTGAAAAGCAAACTGAAAATTTCGAAAATAGTCAAATTATTTCGATGACTGTAAAAACTACAAACCTCACTGAATTAGAAAGCAAAATCATTCCATTAGAAAAAATAAACAGTTTCACTAAGTCTCAAAGAATCGCAGCTTTTGTCCTAAGATTCCTCAAAAATAGAATTTATAATAGACTAAGCAACAAGTCCAAGACAAAATTGGAACAAAATTTTCCTGAACTAAGACACTACCCAAAGAACTTTAAGGGACACATCAAACTCGAAGAACTCGAACTAGCTGAGAAACTTTTGATTCGCAATAATCAAATAGTATTCGACATAGAAGAAAATCCCAAAGAAAACCAATTTCGAGATAAAGATAATATCAATTCTCCTTCTGACCAAATAGTCTATCAGCACAATAGGATTGGTAAGCCAAAAACACCAATCATTAAAACAAAATCTCAATTAGCTAGACAAATTATTCAAAATCTGCATAGAACTAACCTTCATGCAGGTCCACAAACCACTTTAGGATTTGTTCTAGACGATTACGCAGGTCCAGGCTGGAGAGCAGCTGTTAAGAAAGAGTTAGAAAAATGTTCAATCTGTAGAAAAGCAAACAATCACGCTTATAGAGACGCACCACCTGGTGAGTTACCAGAAAGAAGAATTACAGAATGTAGACCATTTCAACACATTGGCGTTGATTTCATGGGTCCATTTAAAACATACATAAGAAATTCTAGTGAAATTGAAAAAACCCACATCGCACTATTCACGTGCACTACTACTAGACTAGTTCATTTGGAAAGAGTGTATAGTTTGTCCACAGACGAATTTCTCCTCGCATTATCTCGGTTCATCAGCCGACGGGGATACCCCGATTCGATCACGTCAGATAACGCCGCAACATTTCGATTAACGGCAGAGATACTAGACAGACATTCGGAAAGAGATGATAATTTTCTCGCAGAATTTTCACTTTCTAAAATTGATGATCAGAAACTAAATTTTCTCGACAAAGAAATAACAAATCATAGAATAAAATGGTATTTCAATACTGCTTTAGCTCCCTGGCAAGGAGGATTCTATGAACGATTAGTAGGATCAGTGAAAAAAGCACTGAAACACGGTTTGAACGACACTGTTCACCAAATTAAAGATTTCGAAACTTTAATGATTGAATGTGAAAGCTTAGTAAATAGGAGACCTTTGACCTACATTGATGAGGATAATGAACTCACGAAAGTTCTTAGACCAATAGACATTATCACTCCACGATTTTACTCAGCCATTTTTGATGAGAACGGCTTGCAAGACGAATATTTTGAATACACCTCTAGATTTCGAGAAGTGAAAAAACACGTCAATGCATTTTGGAACGTATTTTTCAAAGATTACGTTCAACAACTAAAAACCTTCAAATCAATTGATCAACCAAATAGAGCTCACTCTAACATTGTGAAGCCAATAATAGGAGAAGTCGTAATCTTAAAAGATGAAAGTACCCCTCGCCACAAATGGAAGATGGGAATTATTACTGAATTAATGAAAGGACGAGATGGAGAAATTAGATCTGTCCGTGTCCGAACTACTCAAAAAAGAAAAGCGAAAGATGGAACTCTCCCTTATAAACCGTTCAAAATTCAAGAGGTAACCAGACCCCTGAAATTACTGATTCCATTAGAAATAAGACCGCAAATACATGACAAAGAAAAAGAATCTGAACTATCAGATAAACCAAAAGCAGTAGTCCAAACAATAATTTCAAAACCGAAACACACTTTGACAGAAAAACGCATGTTTAGACCAGTTTCCGAAACCCAAAATGATGATTTCAGAAAACATCTGGGAAGATCACCCAAGTTTAATTTATGGAACATTTGGGAAGTACTTTTCGTCATTTGCTTACTGATGACAGGAAGTCTAGCTACGGTAACAAAAACACCATCCCGCCTAGGGCTGATACAATCTGACCAACATCCAGATTTCACAACAACGGCTGTCAATTATCCTACTACGGAACTAATTCCACCAACGACTACTACTATCCCAACAACAACAAAACGAAGAACAACAAAAACTTCTACAACCACAACTACGACTGAACCTCCAACCACAACAGTAAGAAGAACTACCACTTCTACAACTACTAGCGCAACTCAAACTCCTGAAAGAACAACAACTACTGTTCGCCCAACGACAACAAAGGTAAAAACTACCGAATCAACAACTGCATATTATTCGCCAACAACTACGCAACCAGTAGTTACAACCGTTACAACTTCCACAAGTACAGTAGAAACGACAGTAAGTGTTACAATTCAAACTCCTCCTACAACTATAACCTCTCCAGCAACTACAAGAGAGAAGAGAAAAACAACAACAACCGCCGATAACCTGCACAAAATTATTAGTGGAAATTTTCCTAAACAAGAAGGTCAGAAAAGATCAGCTGAAAATATCACTCAGTCATCAACAACAACACAAGTGGCAAAACCCATTTATGTCGCGGAAAAATCACAAGACATCCTCAGTCAACACGAAATTCATCAAAGTAAGTCACGATTAGAATGCACACAAATAGGCGTTAACCTTATTGATGAAGAGAACATGAAAAACCACTCTAACTCAATTTGCACAGAAAATTGGTGTGATCATAACATTTTGACCAAAACAAAATAACGGAAGTTATAATTCCTCCCGAACATACCATTCATACACATAAACTGACTTGGAAAAAATCTATAGGCGATAGATTTATAATAATTACAAAAACATGCCCTCCAACAGATTACTGCTGGAAAGCAGTAAAACATTTCGATTGCATTTTCTGCACTAGGTTTTTATTCAACTCTCAATGCCACCCAAAAGCAACCATAGGAATACTACTCATATTAGTAGCACTTTTAATGAAAATCATTTCATTCATTTTCTATCGAAAAAGCCTATGGAAACTATTCAAACTAATGTGTTGCTGGTGCAATTTTTGCGATAAAATTCACAAAACTATTTGCTGCAGAAAAGATGAAGAAAGTGAACCAGAAGAAATAGAAATGGTACCTCTCCGAGTTAGAGCTAATGAACAAATAGCAAACTTAAGAAATATGAGAAATCGCTTGAGACGTACTAGACAGAATTTTAGTACCCGAACTAGACCAAATACAAAAAGAACTGTTAATAACATCGCTAGCTCACCATCAACTAGCAGAAGTCCTCAACTATTTCAAGTAAATACAGTTGAAGAAGACGGAATTGAAGTATTAAGAATTGAAAGGGCGAGAACACCATCTCCTCCCAATCCACTTTTAGCAATTACTTTAATAGTCCTACTCTTCTCATCAGCAACAGCCGATATTTGCGATAAAACATATCCAATCACACATGAGGAAAGCACATGTGACGAAACAGGCTTTTGCAAAATTGAAAAAATTGAAGATATATTCTTCACCCCAGAAACTAAAACAATTTGCCTACAATTAACGACTGAAAACAACGTTCTTTTGAAATACAAATTAACAGTAGATTACTACTTTCGAAAATGCCAAAAAGGCCCTATTACATTTACAAAAAACGTCACCGTCCATTCCGATAGCTCCAAACGTTGCCACGGAATGGGTGAATGTGTTGACCGAAAATGATTAGACGTAGGTCCAAACTCGAAATTATTAGAATTCGAAGAAGGTAACAAATACCCAGGTCACACATACTATTCTAGCAGTTGTGGCGGAATCTGGTGTGGATGCCTACTTCCAACAGAAGCTTGTTTATTCTACCGCAATTATGCTGTACCAACTTCTGACGAAAATTTTGAAATTTACCATTGTGACACATGGTCTAACGCAATCAAATTTGATTCAATTTTAACAATTCAAAACAACGTCTTAACAGACCCTTTTCTACTTCGCGAAGGCGAAGATTACAGTAATTCTCACTATTACGGACATAAAAATATTAGTAAAGATAGAACTACAGAAGAAATTCTTTCTACACCCATAGTGAAACCCACGTCCAAACAAAATACTGTAAACATAACAACTAAGTTGATTTCAGTCACGGACGAAACAGGCCTAAGCATACTAGGTAAAAAATTTATCCAAAATAAAGAAAAAATAGCGACAGCTTCCATTCACAATGAAGTGTTTCCTTTAGAATGCTCCGAAACCGGAGACTGCAAATACCGAGATACATGTTCATGTAATTTAGCGGATTCTGTAGCATCATGTTCATGCAAACAGCCCGACCTTTACAAATTAATAGATGACAAAGATCACAATCTTCCGATACTCACGGAAAGATATCATCTCGGAATATCTCCCGATATGACCCCAACTTTAAAAATGAAACACAGCAAATTTCACTTACAAATCATTATGAGTCACGAATACAACGTGAGCTCAGTCGAATCTAAAACTGACTGCTCTATAACAAGTATAACACCCTTCATAGGTTGCTATAATTGTCTAAAAGGCGCTAGCCAAAACATTACCTGCAAATCCAAAGAACCTTCTCACGCGAAATTAAGCTGTGAAGGAGGAGAATTTTTAGATTTACTGATATGTGACAAAAAAGGCAAAGTTAACGAAATCCATAGAAAATTCTACGAAACTCATCCAAAAGGAACATGCACAGTAACTTGCGGAACTAAAAAGAACAATTTTAAAGTAGAAGGAACGCTAACTTATGTTTCCAAAACTTCGTTAATTGAGTATTTCAACCAAGTTATACATTCTGAAAAAACAATTTCAGACATACATCCTTGGAATATCCCCGACTGGTGGACAATAATCCATACAATTACGAAAAACGCTGTACCAATCACTCTTGCGATCATCGGAATGGTTTTATCATCAATCTTCATATACATGTGCTGCATACCTGCTTGCACAGCATGTCTAGCTCTAAGGAGACGCCGATTCCGGCGTTAACCCCTACCAACCAACAAAAACCTTTTTTCCATGATCTCCGTACAGCTTTATACCACATTATCCCTTTTATCGTATAATTAATCTTGTCCACACCACAACCAAACCAACACTATGAAAATTGCAGAATACTCACAATGTTACCAGTCACCGCCAACGTCGTCAATGAGGCAACCAAAATTGCCATCACCCTTCAAAGTAAACAGATTAGCGATCAAGCTAATCGAGAAATCAGAAAAGCCAATCGTGGCCCACCATCATGTCTCTTCTGTCGACAAGCCCACTTATCAATCGAATGTACAAATACTCTACAATCGGAGAAAATGGAAATTGCTAAAAAGAAAAGGATCTGCATCCTGTGCGGCGGCAGAGCAAACCACCATCCGGTCACTTGCAATGTACTAAAATTCCAAAGACACACTCTATGCCGCAACCGTGTTTGCGGACAAAGGTATAAATAAAATCCATCAATCATTGTCCCACGTGAAAAGTCGACCAATTACAGATATGAATTTCATCACAAAAGCATGTGTACCCGATACAACCCTCCTCCTACCCATACACAAGACCCAATCATTCCAATTGCCCAACAAGAGGCTGTCAACCATCAAATGAACGAAGAATTCATCGATGACCACGCCAACTAAAAAATCCGCACCTCCTTTTCACTTTCCATCTGACCTCTATATACTGTCCCCTCTCTATCAATGATACAAAATAAAACAAACAAACAAGATCTTTATTTTTTTCTTTACAAAAAAAAAAAAGAGAAGAGAAGATAGGATTCATCCGATTATCCCCGCCGTGGTCGCACGACAATGCAATCCAAGGGAAATACTTCATCGCTGTCGTTGCCAAAGACCACTACGAACGGGAGACGATTATCGACATCCCGTCCGTAGCGCATCCGGAAGTAGGATAACACCGTTATCCACCTCCGGATGCGCCCGTAGAAGAAGAATATTTGAGAGGGCCTATAAAGAAAACGTATAGAATAATTGAACCAAATTTCCATAATTACCGGGCTGGCAGGAAGAAGAGCCGCACCACGGCATCTTCGCACCCCCTCCGATGAGTCAGAGAGATTGAATGGGGCCCCAAGGCCTTCATCCTCTCCTCTAACTCATCGGGGGACCAGCTCTCCCAGCCCTCGCAATTCCTGTCCAGATACTCTGGGAGCGGAAGTTTAGATGGAGCGACCATTCTATAAAAAATAAATAATAGTAATAATAATAATCAGAAAACTTTAATAAAAGAAAGAAAGAAATTGAATTTTTCCACTTCACGAGCTCTGTTTTTATACTGGAAAAAATGGGCGGAAAAATTCCACTCTCTAACCCGATTTTTTTACTCCACAATAAAATTCCCAATTTCATAAACATTCCACCTGAATTAGCAAGTTTTTTTCCCATTTTCTAAAACGTAACGTTCCATGAACCCATGGCAATTACGTTAACACAAGCTAATCTAATCCAGATGTCACATCCCGCAAAATTATGTCATCAAACGGAGATAAGAATCCATAAAGCCAATCCAATCATGATGCAACATCCCGCATGTTGCGTCATCAAAAGGAAGATAAACAAAACAATCCCTCATCTTTATTCTTTCCCTTTTTTTTCCAATACATAAAATGAATCATAGTCTCTCACGAAGGAGACAAACATTATAACAAGTAATAAGCACAATTACCAGAACACCAAAAATCATCAAAAATATTAGCAGAATCATCCCGTTTCCATCCGTATTTACTTCAAATGAAGATACAGTAACAACTCCCAGTTCCGCAGCCTCAATCTCAAATGGGTCAGCAGAAACTCCCATGGCATCAGCTTGTTCATCTTCCATATCACGAGTTCCCTCAAAAGACTCAGTAACCGACGAAAGCTCGGTCACAGTGTGCACATCTTGATTAGTTCCAACAGACTCATCAACCAAAGAAACAGAACTCTCATCCAACACAGTAGTAACTGAATTTTGCACTGCACATCCCGCTGCAACCTCCGGAAAGAACTCGATGCGTATATAACATGGTATTTCCTCCTCATGCAAAATACAAAAATAGGGACGAGGATATCTAAAATAAAAATCCTTTTTTAGACCCAAAAATATACCAATTGCCAATTACCCTTGTAATGATAGACAATAAGGACATTCTCCACAATCCGATAATAGCACCCATCTAGGAATAACAGTACTCTCCATAGAGATTATTGAGAAGAAAAGAAAAATTAGATATTTCATCTTGAAAACAGAACAATAACAATGGGAACATAAGTACTATTTTATACCGCTCGCTGAAAGCGTGGGCGCCGGAGGATGACGGCAAAAGAACCGTCATTTGTTTAATTCTTCCCCTCCTTTCTCCTGTATTCCATCCTCTTATCTTCATCCTTTTTCTGTTTCAACTTCCAAGTTGGAATTTTAGATTTCCATCGAAAACTTGTTTTTTCCTCCCCTCTTTTCTTTTCTCCCCCCTTCAATTCAATCACTCGGCACACAATGGCAGGAACAGAAAATGATCAATCAAATGCACCAAGAGAATTCCAAGCAATGCAATGCAGATGGCACGACAATTTATGGCAACAACCTAAAGAAGTCTACCTACAATGTTATTGTGACAGAGCAACTCTGCGTCTGTCATGTCTTACTCCCTCTCGTGCGTAATTGATGTGGTCGGCAACTGCCGACCACGTGAATTCTCATGAGGGAGAAAAAGAGAAAGCATTTCATGCTGCGAGACTTGTTTCTTCAGTTACATCGTGTGACAAGCGGGAGGGAGGTCGTCGAAAAACGGGCTCTCTCCTTTCTCAATAAAAATGATGCATCATAAAAAGTCATTTTCTACATTTTGAACTAAGGCTCCAGGCACGAGTCTTAAAAGTTCACATGAAGGTCCCTTACCGAGTAGGATTTTTTATCTGTGTGCCTCAGTAGTAAACACCTACACTACTGTGCAGATAAAATTTCCGCGAACTCTGAGGTCAAGGATATCAGATTCCTGAGTGCTACCATTAATACCGCTACACCATGGTCAACCACCCCCATTTCTAATTTCCTCGACCCACCCGTCACACCCTTCTGATCTACAATTGACCTCTATTCTACTTTATTCATCTAATTCGACAGTTGCTTATATTCTCCCATTGGACAATCGCGGATTTTGGATTTCTTTTTGGATATTATGGATCCCCCATCGACTATGTTTTGGATTGGATTGGATCTTTTTGTGTCAATCTTGTTGCTGAACGAGGAAGCTGATCAATTTATGGATACATCAAATCGAAAAGATGTACAATTATGGAAAATAAGTTGATAATCATCTTGACTATTGAATCTTTGAATCTATGACTAAGATTGATTAAGTTTGAGTTAGCCACATTCCCATATTTTGAGTCGATATGCACGTGCGCGGATAATTAGGACGTATGAGAGAATGCTCCGAAGAGAGTTACTGGAACATAGCGCATGGCTTTAACTTTTAAATTTTCCCTCCAACTAAATCCCCTCTAATTGAATTGTATGATCCTTCCCACATGATATTATTTGAATGATTGACTGAGAAAATGTTGAAATTTCTATTTTTCTTTAGTATGTTTGTCCAATTGTCGAGAATTTCGCCTCAAAGCAACCCCACTTCTCATTGTATGTTTCCGCGCTTCCTAACGCCGTCTTATTTGAAAGCAAATTTTACGGTAAATAGTGTAAGATTAGGGCGATGAGATTTTAAGGTGAATCTGTTTTGAGTATTTGAATTGAGTATAATTGAGTTTGATTGTATATTTATGTAGTTTTTCATGATTTGTTTTATTCCATTCTGGGAAAGTTTCTGACTCGATTGCTTCACCATCAATAAGCATCGAGGACGAAGCTTTTCTAGAAAGGGTGGGATGCGATGAGTTCTCTTTTTCTTTAGAAGGTGAAACGCACTCGAGGCATTACAACAATAAGCACCGAGGACGTTGCAGCTTCTAAAAGGGGGTAGGATGTGACAGAGCAACTCTGCGTCTGTCATGTCTTACTCCCTCTCGTGCGTAATTGATGTGGTCGGCAACTGCCGACCACGTGAATTCTCATGAGGGAGAAAAAGAGAAAGCATTTCATGCTGCGAGACTTGTTTCTTCAGTTACATCGTGTGACAAGCGGGAGGGAGGTCGTCGAAAGACGGGCTCTCTCCTTTCTCAATAAAAATGATGCATCATAAAAAGTCATTTTCTACATTTTGAACTAAGGCTCCAGGCACGAGTCTTAAAAGTTCACATTATGCTCGAAAAGTTGAAGATGCTAGATGCTCCAACTCCCGGCCGGCAGTATCGCGACCAGTCAATCGCGATTAAACATCAAAAGAAGACGCTATCAAAACGGTTTCGCTTTCAATCAAGGTTGCGCAAATTTGCTGAATCACAAGTAATGAAGATTGTTCAAATGAAGAAGGAACTGAGAATCACGAAATCGAAGGTCGTTCGGTCTTCAAATAAACAGATTGGAATGCAGTCGCCACTTGCGGACTGGTTGATAACGTAGTATAAAAGGAACCTCAGTAATCATTATTTTTACGTTTTTCTATTGACTGTAACTGTCATTCGTTCTTGTCCCCTTTTTCCCTTTTTCCCTTTTCTTGCTTTATTTTATCCAAGTAAATCTTTATAATAATCCACTGAACCACCGAGTTGAAACCAAACCAAAAGGAGGTCGAAAGCTGAAGAGCTAGTAGGATCCTTTTACTTGTTACTTCACGGAACCAAGCAGATACGCCTATTTCCCAGCTTGTTTTGAACGAAAAAATGTATAAATATCCTTGAAATATTTGAATTTCTTTTCTGTTGCACTCCCCGACCAATACTTATCAAAAATCATGAATTTCGCCATTTTTTGGACTCTAAATGCCCAAATTCTCACGAAATACTTGTTAGTTTACAGAACGAAGCAGATACGCCTATTTCCCAGCTTGTTTTGAACGAAGAAATGTATAAACATCCCTGAAATATTTGAATTTCTTTTCTGTTGCACTCGCCGACCAATACTCATCAAAAATCATGAAATTTGCCATTTTTGGCATTCTAAATGCCCAAATTCTCACGAATTACTCGTTACTTCACGGAACCAAGCAGATACGCCTATTTCCCAGCTTGTTTTGAACAAAAAAATGTATAAATATCCTTGAAACACTTATATTTTTTTCTGTTGCACTCGCCGACCAATACTTATCAAGAATCATAAATTTTGCCATTTTTAACACTCTAAATGCTCAATATCTCACGAATTATTTGTTACTTCACGGAACCGAGCAGATACGCCTATTTCCCAGCTTGTTTTGAACGAAAAATGTATAAACATCCCTGAAATAATTAAATTTTATTTCTGTTGCACTCGCCGACCAATACTTATCAAAAATCATGAATTTCGCCATTTTTGGCACTCTAAATGCCTAATTTCTCAAGGAATACTTGTTACTTCACAGAACCAAGCAGATACGCCTATTTCCCAGCTCGTTTTGAACAAAAAAATGTATAAATATCCTTGAAATATTCAAATTTCTTTTCTGTTGCACTCGCCGACCAATACTTATCAAAAATCATGAATTTTGCCATTTTTGGCACTCTAAATGCCTAATTTCTCAAGGAATACTTGTTACTTCACGGAACCGAGCAGATACGCCTATTTCCCAGCTTGTTTTGAACGAAAAAATGTATAAACATCCCTAAAATAATTAAATTTTTTTCTCTGTTGCACTCGCCGACTGATACTTATCGAAAATCACGAATTTTGCCATTTTTGGCACTCTAAATGCCCAATTTCTCAAGAAATACTTGTTACTTCACGGAACCAAGCAGATACGCCTATTTCCCAGCTTGTTTTGAACGAAAAAATGTATAAATATCCCTGAAATACTTAAATTTTTTTTCTGCTGCACTCGCCGACTGATACTTATCGAAAATCATGAATTTTGCCATTTTTTGGACTCTAAATGCCCAAATTCTCACGAAATACTTGTTAGTTTACAGAACGGAGCAGATACGCCTATTTCCCAGCTTGTTTTGAACGAAAAAATGTATAAATATCCTTGAAATATTTAAATTTTTTTTCTGTTGCACTCGCCGACCAATACTCATCGAAAATCATGAATTTTGCCATTTTTTGGCACTCTAAATGCCTAATTTCTCAAGGAATACTTGTTACTTCACGGAACCAAGCAGATACGCCTATTTCCCAGCTTGTTTTGAACGAAAAAATGTATAAACATCCCTAAAATAATTAAATTTTTTTCTCTGTTGCACTCGCCGACTGATACTTATCGAAAATCACGAATTTTGCCATTTTTAACACTCTAAATGCTCAATATCTCACGAATTACTTGTTACTTCACGGAACCAAGCAGATACGCCTATTTCCCAGCTTGTTTTGAACGAAAAAATCTATAAACATCCCTGAAATAATTAAATTTCTTTTCTGTTGCACTCGCCGACTGATACTTATCGAAAATCATGAATTTTGCCATTTTTTGGACTCTAAATGCCCAAATTCTCACGAAATACTTGTTAGTTTACAGAACGGAGCAGATACGCCTATTTCCCAGCTTGTTTTGAACGAAAAAATGTATAAATATCCTTGAAATATTTAAAATTTTTTTCTGTTGCACTCGCCGACCAATACTTATCGAAAATCATGAATTTTGCCATTTTTTGGCACTCTAAATGCCTAATTTCTCAAGGAATACTTGTTACTTCACGGAACCGAGCAGATACGCCTATTTCCCAGCTTGTTTTGAACGAAAAAATGTATAAACATCCCTAAAATAATTAAATTTTTTTCTCTGTTGCACTCGCCGACCAATACTTATCAAAAATCATGAATTTTGCCATTTTTGGCACTCTAAATGCCCAATTTCTCAAGAAATACTTGTTACTTCACGGAACCAAGCAGATACGCCTATTTCCCAGCTTGTTTTGAACGAAAAAATGTATAAATATCCCTGAAATACTTAAATTTTTTTTCTGTTGCACTCGCCGACCAATACTTATCAAAAATCATGAATTTCGCCATTTTTTGGACTCTAAATGCCCAAATTCTCACGAATTACTTGTTACTTCACGGAACCAAGCAGATACGCCTATTTTCCAGCTTGTTTTGAACGAAAAAATGTATAAACATCCCTGAAATAATTAAATTTTGTTTCTGTTGCACTCGCCGACCGATACTTATCAAAAATCATGAATTTCGCCATTTTTTGGACTATAAATGCCCAAATTCTCACGAATTACTTGTTACTTCACGGAACCAAGCAGATACGCCTATTTCCCAGCTTGTTTTGAACGAAAAAATCTATAAACATCCCTGAAAGAATTAAATTTCTTTTCTGTTGCACTCGCCGACTAATACTTATCGAAAATCATGAATTTTGCCATTTTTTGGACTCTAAATGCCCAAATTCTCACGAAATACTTGTTAGTTTACAGAACGAAGCAGATACGCCTATTCCCCAGCTTGTTTTGAACGAAACAAGGTATAAATATCCTTGAAATATTTAAATTTCTTTTCTGTTGCACTCGCCGACCAATACTTATCGAAAATCATGAATTTTGCCATTTTTTGGCACTCTAAATGCCTAATTTCTCAAGGAATACTTGTTACTTCACGGAACCAAGCAGATACGCCTATTTCCCAGCTTGTTTTGAACGAAAAAATGTATAAATATCCCTGAAATACTTAAATTTTTTTCTGTTGCACTCGCCGACCAATACTTATCAAAAATCATGAATTTTGCCATTTTTTGGACTCTAAATGCCCAAATTCTCACGAATTACTTGTTACTTCACGGAACCAAGCAGATACGCCTATTTCCCAGTTTGTTTTGAACGAAAAAATGTATAAATATCCTTGAAATATTTGAATTTCTTTTCTGTTGCACTCGCCGACCAATACTTATCAAAAATCATGAATTTCGCCATTTTTTTGGACTCTAAATGCCCAAATTCTCACGAATTACTTGTTATTTCACGGAACCAAGCAGATACGCCTATTTCCCAGCTTGTTTTGAACAAAAAAATGTATAAATATCCTTGAAATATTTAAATTTCTTTTCTGTTGCACTCGCCGACCAATACTTGTCAAAAATAATGAATTTTGCCATTTTTGGCACTCTAAATGCCCAATTTCTCAAGGAATACTTGTTACTTCACGGGACCAAGCAGATACGCCTATTTCCCAGCTTGTTTTCAACGAAAAAATGTATAAACATCCCTGAAATAATTAAATTTTTTTTCTGTTGCACTCGCCGACCAATACTTATCAAAAATCATGAATTGTGCCATTTTTGGCACTCTAAATGCCCCATTTCTCAAGGAATACTTGTTACTTCACGGAACCAAGCAGATACGCCTATTTCCCAGCTTCTTTTGAACGAAAAAATGTATAAACATCCCTAAAATAATTAAAGTTTTTCTCTGTTGCACTCACCGACCAATACTTATCGAAAATCATGAATTTTGCCATTTTTGGCATTCTAAATGCCCAATTTCTCAAGGAATACTTGTTACTTCACGGAACCAAGCAGATACGCCTATTTCCCAGCTTGTTTTGAAAGAAAAAATGTATAAATATCCCTGAAATACTTAAATTTTTTTCTGTTGCACTCGCCGACCAACACTTATCAAAAATCATGAATGTTGCCATTTTTGGCACTCTAAATGCCCAATTTCTCAAGGAATACATGTTACTTCACAGAACCAAGCAGATACGCCTATTTCCCAGCTTGTTTTGAACGAAAAATTATATAAATATCCCTGAATTACTTACATTTTTTTTCTGTTGCACTCGCCGACCAATACTTATCAAAAATCATGAATTTTGCTATTTTTGGCACTCGAAATGCTCAATTTCTCAAGGAATACTTGTTACTCCACAGAACCAAGCAGATACGCCTATTTCCCAGCTTGTTTTGAACGAAAAATTGTATAAATATCCCTGAATTACTTACATTTTTTTTCTGTTGCACTCGCCGACCAATACTTATCAAAAATCATGAATTTTGCTATTTTTGGCACTCTAAATGCTCAATTTCTCAAGGAATACTTGTTACTTCACGGAACCAAGCAGATACGCCTATTTCTCAGCTTGTTTTGAACGAAAAAATGTATAAATATCCCTGAAATACTTAAATTTTTTTCTGTTGCACTCGCCGACCAATACTTATCAAAAATCATGAATGTTGCCATTTTTGGCATACTAAATGCCCAATTTCTCAAGGAATACTTGTTACGCCACGGAAACAAGCAGATACGCCTATTTCTCAGCTTGTGTTGAACGAAAAAATGTATAAACATCCCTAAAATAATAAAATTTTTTCTCTGTTGCACTCACCGACCAATACTTATCGAAAATCATGAATTTTGCCATTTTTGGCATTCTAAATGCCCAATTTCTCAAGGAATACTTGTTACTTCACGGAACCAAGCAGATACGCCTATTTCCCAGCTTGTTTTGAACGAAAAAATCTATAAACATCCCTGAAATAATTAAATTTCTTTTCTGTTGCACTCGCCGACTAATACTTATCAAAAATCATGAATTTTGCCATTTTTGGCACTCTAAATGCCCCATTTCTCAAGGAATACTTGTTACTTCACGGAACCAAGCAGATACGCCTATTTCCCAGCTTCTTTTGAACGAAAAAATGTATAAACATCCCTAAAATAATTAAAGTTTTTCTCTGTTGCACTCACCGACCAATACTTATCGAAAATCATGAATTTTGCCATTTTTGGCATTCTAAATGCCCAATTTCTCAAGGAATACTTGTTACTTCACGGAACCAAGCAGATACGCCTATTTCCCAGCTTGTTTTGAACGAAAAAATGTATAAATATCCCTGAAATACTTAAATTTTTTTCTGTTGCACTCGCCGACCAACACTTATCAAAAATCATGAATGTTGCCATTTTTGGCACTCTAAATGCCCAATTTCTTAAGGAATACATGTTACTTCACAGAACCAAGCAGATACGCCCATTTCCCAGCTTGTTTTGAACGAAAAATTGTATAAATATCCCTGAATTACTTACATTTTTTTTCTGTTGCACTCGCCGACCAATACTTATCAAAAATCATGAATTTTGCTATTTTTGGCACTCTAAATGCTCAATTTCTCAAGGAATACTTGTTACTTCACAGAACCAAGCAGATACGCCTATTTCCCAGCTTGTTTTGAACGAAAAATTGTATAAATATCCCTGAATTACTTACATTTTTTTTCTGTTGCACTCGCCGACCAATACTTATCAAAAATCATGAATTTTGCTATTTTTGGCACTCTAAATGCTCAATTTCTCAAGGAATACTTGTTACTTCACGGAACCAAGCAGATACGCCTATTTCTCAGCTTGTTTTGAACGAAAAAATGTATAAATATCCCTGAAATACTTAAATTTTTTTCTGTTGCACTCGCCGACCAATACTTATCAAAAATCATGAATGTTGCCATTTTTGGCATACTAAATGCCCAATTTCTCAAGGAATACTTGTTACTTCACGGAAACAAGCAGATACGCCTATTTCTCAGCTTGTGTTGAACGAAAAAATGTATAAACATCCCTAAAATTATAAAATTTTTTCTCTGTTGCACTCACCGACCAATACTTATCGAAAATCATGAATTTTGCCATTTTTGGCATTCTAAATGCCCAATTTCTCAAGGAATACTTGTTACTTCACGGAACCAAGCAGATACGCATATTTCCCAGCTTGTTTTGAACGAAAAAATGTATAAACATCCCTGAAATACTTAAATTTTTTTCTGTTGCACTCGCTGACCAATACATATCGAAAATCATGAGTTTTGCCATTTTTGGCACTCTAAATGCCCAATTTCTCAAGGAATACTTGTTACTTCACGGAACCAAGCAGATACGCCTATTTCCCAGCTTGTTTTGAACGAAAAAATCTATAAACATCCCTGAAATAATTAAATTTCTTTTCTGTTGCACTCGCCGACTAATACTTATCGAAAATCATGAATTTCGCCATTTTTTGGACTCTAAATGCCCAAATTCTCACGAAATACTTGTTAGTTTACAGAACGAAGCAGATACGCCTATTTCCCAGCTTGTTTTGAACGAAAAAATGTATAAATATCCTTGAAATAATTAAATTTTTTTCTCTGTTGCACTCGCCGACCAATACTTATCAAAAATCATGAATTTTGCCATTTTTGGCACTCTAAATGCCCAATTTCTCAAGGAATACTTGTTACTTCACGGAACCAAGCAGATACGCCTATTTCCCAGCTTGTTTTGAACGAAAAAATGTATAAATATCCCTGAAATACTTAAATTTTTTTTCTGTTGCACTCGCCGACCAATACTTATCAAAAATAATGAATTTTGCCATTTTTGGCACTCTAAATGCCCAATTTCTCAAGGAATACTTGTTACTTCACGGGACCAAGCAGATACGCCTATTTCCCAGCTTGTTTTTAAAGAAAAAATGTATAAACATCCCTGAAATAATCAAATTTTTTTTCTGTTGCACTCGCCGACCAATACTTATCAAAAATCATGAATTTTGCCATTTTTGGCACTCTAAATGCCCCATTTCTCAAGAAATACTTGTTACTTCACGGAACCAAGCAGATACGCCTATTTCCCAGCTTCTTTTGAACGAAAAAATGTATAAACATCCCTAAAATATTTAAAGTTTTTCTCTGTTGCACTCACCGACCAATACTTATCGAAAATCATGAATTTTGCCATTTTTGGCATTCTAAATGCCCAATTTCTCAAGGAATACTTGTTACTTCACGGAACCAAGCAGGTACGCCTATTTCCCAGCTTCTTTTGAACGAAAAAATGTATAAATATCCCTGAAATACTTAAATTTTTTTCTGTTGCACTCGCCGACCAACACTTATCAAAAATCATGAATGTTGCCATTTTTGGCACTCTAAATGCCCAATTTCTCAAGGAATACTTGTTACTTCACAGAACCAAGCAGATACGCCTATTTCCCAGCTTCTTTTGAACGAAAAAATGTATAAACATCCCAAAAATAATTAAAGTTTTTCTCTGTTGCACTCACCGACCAATACTTATCGAAAATCATGAATTTTGCCATTTTTGGCATTCTAAATGCCCAATTTCTCAAGGAATACTTGTTACTTCACGGAACCAAGCAGATACGCCTATTTCCCAGCTTGTTTTGAACGAAAAAATGTATAAATATCCCTGAAATACTTAAATTTTTTTCTGTTGCACTCGCCGACCAACACTTATCAAAAATCATGAATGTTGCCATTTTTGGCACTCTAAATGCACAATTTCTCAAGGAATACATGTTACTTCACAGAACCAAGCAGATACGCCTATTTCCCAGCTTGTTTTGAACGAAAAATTGTATAAATATCCCTGAATTACTTACATTTTTTTTCTGTTGCACTCGCCGACCAATACTTATCAAAAATCATGAATTTTGCTATTTTTGGCACTCTAAATGCTCAATTTCTCAAGGAATACTTGTTACTTCACAGAACCAAGCAGGTACGCCTATTTCCCAGCTTGTTTTGAACGAAAAATTGTATAAATATCCCTGAATTACTTACATTTTTTTTCTGTTGCACTCGCCGACCAATACTTATCAAAAATCATGAATTTTGCTATTTTTGGCACTCTAAATGCTCAATTTCTCAAGGAATACTTGTTACTTCACGGAACCAAGCAGATACGCCTATTTCTCAGCTTGTGTTGAACGAAAAAATGTATAAACATCCCTAAAATAATAAAATTTTTTCTCTGTTGCACTCACCGACCAATACTTATCGAAAATCATGAATTTTGCCATTTTTGGCATTCTAAATGCCCAATTTCTCAAGGAATACTTGTTACTTCACGGAACCAAGCAGATACGCATATTTCCCAGCTTGTTTTGAACGAAAAAATGTATAAACATCCCTGAAATACTTAAATTTTTTTCTGTTGCACTCGCTGACCAATACATATCGAAAATCATGAGTTTTGCCATTTTTGGCACTCTAAATGCCCAATTTCTCAAGGAATATTTGTTACTTCACGGAACCAAGCAGATACGCCTATTTCCCAGCTTGTTTTGAACGAAAAAATCTATAAACATCCCTGAAATAATTAAATTTCTTTTCTGTTGCACTCGCCGACTAATACTTATCGAAAGTCATGAATTTCGCCATTTTTTGGACTCTAAATGCCCAAATTCTCACGAAATACTTGTTAGTTTACAGAACGAAGCAGATACGCCTATTTCCCAGCTTGTTTTGAACGAAAAAATGTATAAATATCCTTGAAATAATTAAATTTTTTTCTCTGTTGCACTCGCCGACCAATACTTATCAAAAATAATGAATTTTGCCATTTTTGGCACTCTAAATGCCCAATTTCTCAAGGAATACTTGTTACTTCACGGAACCGAGCAGATACGCCTATTTCCCAGCTTGTTTTGAACGAAAAAATGTATAAATATCCCTGAAATACTTAAATTTTTTTTCTGTTGCACTCGCCGACCAATACTTATCAAAAATAATGAATTTTGCCATTTTTGGCACTCTAAATGCCCAATTTCTCAAGGAATACTTGTTACTTCACGGGACCAAGCAGATACGCCTATTTCCCAGCTTGTTTTTAAAGAAAAAATGTATAAACATCCCTGAAATAATCAAATTTTTTTTCTGTTGCACTCGCCGACCAATACTTATCAAAAATCATGAATTTTGCCATTTTTGGCACTCTAAATGCCCCATTTCTCAAGAAATACTTGTTACTTCACGGAACCAAGCAGATACGCCTATTTCCCAGCTTCTTTTGAACGAAAAAATGTATAAACATCCCTAAAATATTTAAAGTTTTTCTCTGTTGCACTCACCGACCAATACTTATCGAAAATCATGAATTTTGCCATTTTTGGCATTCTAAATGCCCAATTTCTCAAGGAATACTTGTTACTTCACGGAACCAAGCAGATACGCCTATTTCCCAGCTTGTTTTGAACGAAAAAATGTATAAATATCCCTGAAATACTTAAATTTTTTTCTGTTGCACTCGCCGACCAACACTTATCAAAAATCATGAATGTTGCCATTTTTGGCACTCTAAATGCCCAATTTCTCAAGGAATACTTGTTACTTCACAGAACCAAGCAGATACGCCTATTTCCCAGCTTGTTTTGAACGAAAAATTGTATAAATATCCCTGAATTACTTACATTTTTTTTCTGTTGCACTCGCCGACCAATACTTATCAAAAATCATGAATTTTGCTATTTTTGGCCCTCTAAATGCTCAATTTCTCAAGGAATACTTGTTACTTCACAGAACCAAGCAGATACGCCTATTTCCCAGCTTGTTTTGAACGAAAAATTGTATAAATATCCCTGAATTACTTACATTTTTTTTCTGTTGCACTCGCCGACCAATACTTATCAAAAATCATGAATTTTGCTATTTTTGGCATTCTAAATGCTTAATTTCTCAAGGAATACTTGTTACTTCACGGAACCAAGCAGATACGCCTATTTCCCAGCTTGTTTTGAACGAAAAAATGTATAAATATCCCTGAAATACCTAAATTTTTTTCTGTTGCACTCGCCGACCAATACTTATCAAAAATCATGAATTTTGCCATTTTTGGCACTCTAAATGCCCAATTTCTCAAGGAATACCTGTTACTTTACGGAACCAAGCAGATACGCCTATTTCCCAGCTTGTTTTGAACGAAAAAATGTATAAACATCCCTAAAATAATTAAATTTTTTCTCTGTTGCACTCACCGACCAATACTTATCGAAAATCATGAATTTTGCCATGTTTGGCATTCTAAATGCCCAATTTCTCAAGGAATACTTGTTACTTCACGGAACCAAGCAGATACGCCTATTTCCCAGCTTGTTTTGAACGAAAAAATGTATAAACATCCCTAAAATAATTAAATTTTTTCTCTGTTGCACTCACCGACCAATACTTATCGAAAATCATGAATTTTGCCATGTTTGGCATTCTAAATGCCCAATTTCTCAAGGAATACTTGTTACTTCACGGAACCAAGCAGATACGCCTATTTCCCAGCTTGTTTTGAACGAAAAAATGTATAAACATCCCTGAAATACTTAAATTTTTTTCTGTTGCACTCGCTGACCAATACATATCGAAAATCATGAGTTTTGCCATTTTTGGCACTCTAAATGCCCAATTTCTCAAGAAATACTTGTTACTTTACGGAACCAAGCAGATACGCCTATTTCCCAGCTTGTTTTGAACGAAAAATTGTATAAATATCCCTGAATTACTTACATTTTTTTTCTGTTGCAGTCGCCGACCAATACTTATCAAAAATCATGAATTTTGCTATTTTTGGCATTCTAAATGCTCAATTTCTCAAGGAATACTTGTTACTTCACGGAACCAAGCAGATACGCCTATTTCCCAGCTTGTTTTGAACGAAAAAATGTATAAATATCCCTGAAATACCTAAATTTTTTTCTGTTGCGCTCGCCGACCAATACTTATCAAAAATCATGAATGTTGCCATTTTTGGCATACTAAATGCCCAATTTCTCAAGGAATACTTGTTACTTCACGGAACCAAGCAGATACGCCTATTTCTCAGCTTGTTTTGAACGAAAAAATGTATAAACATCCCTAAAATAATTAAATTTTTTCTCTGTTGCACTCACCGACCAATACTTATCGAAAATCATGAATTTTGCCATTTTTGGCATTCTAAATGCTTAATTTCTCAAGGAATACTTGTTACTTCACGGAACCAAGCAGATACGCCTATTTCCCAGCTTGTTTTGAACGAAAAAATGTATAAACATCCCTGAAATACTTAAATTTTTTTCTGTTGCACTCGCTGACCAATACATATCGAAAATCATGAATTTCGCCATTTTTTGGACTCTAAATGCCCAATTTCTCAAGGAATACTTGTTACTTTACGGAACCAAGCAGATACGCCTATTTCCCAGCTTGTTTTGAACGAAAAAATGTATAAACATCCCTAAAATAATTAAATTTTTTCTCTGTTGCACTCACCGACCAATACTTATCGAAAATCATGAATTTTGCCATTTTTGGCATTCTAAATGCTCAATTTCTCAAGGAATACTTGTTACTTCACGGAACCAAGCAGATACGCCTATTTCCCAGCTTGTTTTGAACGAAAAAATGTATAAACATCCCTGAAATACTTAAATTTTTTTCTGTTGCACTCGCTGACCAATACATATCGAAAATCATGAATTTCGCCATTTTTTGGACTCTAAATGCCCAATTTCTCAAGGAATACTTGTTACTTTACGGAACCAAGCAGATACGCCTATTTCCCAGCTTGTTTTGAACGAAAAAATGTATAAACATCCCTAAAATAATTAAATTTTTTCTCTGTTGCACTCACCGACCAATACTTATCGAAAATCATGAATTTTGCCATGTTTGGCATTCTAAATGCCCAATTTCTCAAGGAATACTTGTTACTTCACGGAACCAAGCAGATACGCCTATTTCCCAGCTTGTTTTGAACGAAAAAATGTATAAACATCCCTGAAATACTTAAATTTTTTTCTGTTGCACTCGCTGACCAGTACATATCGAAAATCATGAGTTTTGCCATTTTTGGCACTCTAAATGCTCAATTTCTCAAGGAATACTTGTTACTTTACGGAACCAAGCAGATACGCCTATTTCCCAGCTTGTTTTGAACAAAAAAATGTATAAACATCCCTAAAATAATTAAATTTTTTCTCTGTTGCACTCACCGACCAATACTTATCGAAAATCATGAATTTTGCCATTTTTGGCATTCTAAATGCCCAATTTCTCAAGGAATACTTGTTACTTCACGGAACCAAGCAGATACGCTTATTTCCCAGCTTGTTTTGAACGAAAAAATGTATAAATATCCCTGAAATACTTAAATTTTTTTCTGTTGCACTCGCTGACCAGTACATATCGAAAATCATGAGTTTTGCCATTTTTGGCACTCTAAATGCTCAATTTCTCAAGGAATACTTGTTACTTTACGGAACCAAGCAGATACGCCTATTTCCCAGCTTGTTTTGAACAAAAAAATGTATAAACATCCCTAAAATAATTAAATTTCTTCTCTGTTGCACTCACCGACCAATACTTATCGAAAATCATGAATTTTGCCATTTTTGGCATTCTAAATGCCCAATTTCTCAAGGAATACTTGTTACTTCACGAAACCAAGCAGATACGCTTATTTCCCAGCTTGTTTTGAACGAAAAAATGTATAAATATCCCTGAAATACTTAAATTTTTTTCTGTTGCACTCGCCGACCAATACTTATCAGAAATCATGAATGTTGCCATTTTTGGCACTCTTAATGCCCAATTTCTCAAGGAAAACTTGTTACTTCACGGAACCAAGCAGATACGCCTATTTCCCAGCTTCTTTTGAACGAAAAAATGTATAAACATCCCTAAAATATTTAAAGTTTTTCTCTGTTGCACTCACCGACCAATACTTATCGAAAATCATGAATTTTGCCATTTTTGGCATTCTAAATGCCCAATTTCTCAAGGAATACTTGTTACTTCACGAAACCAAGCAGATACGCTTATTTCCCAGCTTGTTTTGAACGAAAAAATGTATAAATATCCCTGAAATACTTAAATTTTTTTCTGTTGCACTCGCCGACCAATACTTATCAGAAATCATGAATGTTGCCATTTTTGGCACTCTTAATGCCCAATTTCTCAAGGAAAACTTGTAACTTCACAGAACCAAGCAGAAACGCCTATTTCCCAGCTTGTTTTGAACGAAAAAATGTATAAACATCCCTGAAATACTTAAATTTTTTTCTGTTGCACTTGCCGACCAATACTTATCAAAAATCATGAATTTTGTTATTTTTGGCACTCTAAATGCCCAATTTCTCAAGGAATACTTGTTACTTCACGGAACCAAGCAGATACGCCTATTTCCCAGCTTGTTTTGAACGAAAAAATGTATAAATATCCCTGAAATACTTAAATTTTTTTCTGTTGCACTCGCCGACCAATACTTATCAAAAATCATGAATGTTGCCATTTTTGGCACTCTAAATGCCCAATTTCTCAAGGAATACTTGTTACTTCACAGAACCAAGCAGATACGCCTATTTCCCAGCTTGTTTTGAACGAAAAATTGTATAAATATCCCTGAATTACTTACATTTTGTTTCTGTTGCACTCGCCGACCAATACTTATCAGAAATCATGAATGTTGCCATTTTTGGCACTCTAAATGCCCAATTTCTCAAGGAAAACTTGTAACTTCACAGAACCAAGCAGAAACGCCTATTTCCCAGCTCGTTTTGAACGAAAAAATGTATAAACATCCCTGAAATACTTAAATTTTTTTCTGTTGCACTCGCTGACCAATACATATCGAAAATCATGAGTTTTGCCATTTTTGGCACTCTAAATGCCCAATTTCTCAAGGAACACTTGTTACTTCACGTAACCAAGCAGATACGCCTATTTCCCAGCTTGTTTTGAACGAAAAAATGTATAAACATCCCTGAAATACTTAAATTTTTTTCTGTTGCACTTGCCGACCAATACTTATCAAAAATCATGAATTTTGTTATTTTTGGCACTCTAAATGCCCAATTTCTCAAGGAACACTTGTTACTTCACGGAACCAAGCAGATACGCCTATTTCCCAGCTTGTTTTGAACGAAAAAATGTATAAATATCCCTGAAATACTTAAATTTTTTTCTGTTGCACTCGCCGACCAATACTTATCAAAAATCATGAATGTTGCCATTTTTGGCACTCTAAATGCCCAATTTCTCAAGGAATACTTGTTACTTCACAGAACCAAGCAGATACGCCTATTTCCCAGCTTGTTTTGAACGAAAAATTGTATAAATATCCCTGAATTACTTACATTTTGTTTCTGTTGCACTCACCGACCAATACTTATCGAAAATCATGAATTTTGCTATTTTTGGCATTCTAAATGCTCAATTTCTCAAGGAATACTTGTTACTTCACAGAACCAAGCAGATACGCCTATTTCCCAGCTTGTTTTGAACAAAAAAATGTATAAACATCCCTAAAATAATTAAATTTTTTCTCTGTTGCACTCACCGACCAATACTTATCGAAAATCATGAATTTTGCCATTTTTGGCATTCTAAATGCCCAATTTCTCAAGGAATACTTGTTACTTCACGGAACCAAGCAGATACGCTTATTTCCCAGCTTGTTTTGAACGAAAAAATGTATAAATATCCCTGAAATACTTAAATTTTTTTCTGTTGCACTCGCCGACCAATACTTATCAGAAATCATGAATGTTGCCATTTTTGGCACTCTAAATGCCCAATTTTTCAAGGAAAACTTGTAACTTCACAGAACCAAGCAGAAACGCCTATTTCCCAGCTTGTTTTGAACGAAAAAATGTATAAACATCCCTGAAATACTTAAATTTTTTTCTGTTGCACTCGCTGACCAATACATATCGAAAATCATGAATTTCGCCATTTTTTGGACTCTAAATGCCCAATTTCTCAAGGAATACTTGTTACTTTACGGAACCAAGCAGATACGCCTATTTCCCAGCTTGTTTTGAACGAAAAAATGTATAAACATCCCTAAAATAATTAAATTTTTTCTCTGTTGCACTCACCGACCAATACTTATCGAAAATCATGAATTTTGCCATTTTTGGCATTCTAAATGCTCAATTTCTCAAGGAATACTTGTTACTTCACGGAACCAAGCAGATACGCCTATTTCCCAGCTTGTTTTGAACGAAAAAATGTATAAACATCCCTAAAATAATTAAATT
>OY751558.1:31924488-31964117 GCA_963572265.1 Caenorhabditis doughertyi | reverse complement strand
AAAACCTCCCTGAATATTTTAATTTTTTTTCTGTTGCCACTCGACCGATCTCCAGATACTTATCAAAATACATGAATCTGGCCAAAAATGGGCAAAATTCATGATTTTTGTATAAGTATTGGTCGACGGGATCCTATTTGTTCACGGTGCAATAAAAAAAAAATTCAAATATTTCAGGATGTTTATACATTTTTCTGTTCAAACACAGCGGGGAAATAGGCGTATCTGCTTGGTTCCTGAAAGTTACAAGCATTCCTTGAGAAAATTGGGCATTTAGAGTCCAAAAAATGGCCAAATTCATGATTTTTGATAAGTATTGGTCGGCGAGTGCAACAGAAAAAAAATTTAAATATTTCAGGGAGGTTTATACATTTTTCTGTACAAAAGAATCTGGGAAAAAATACGTATCTGCTCGGTTTCGTGAAGTAACAAGTATTCCGTGAAAAATTGGGCATTTCGAGTGCCAAAAATGGCAAAATTCATGATTTTTGATAAGTATTGGTCGACGAGTGCAAAAGAAAAAAAAATTCAAATATTTCAGGGATGTTTATACATTTTTCTGTTCAAAGAAGCTGGGAAAAAGACGTATCTGCTTGGTTCCGTGAAGTAACAAGTATTCCGTGAAAAATTGGGCATTTAGAATGCCAAAAATGACAAAATTCATGATTTTATATAAGTATTGGTCGGCGAGTGCAACAGAAAAAAAATTTAAATATTTCAGGGATGTTTATACATTTTTCTGTACAAAAGAATCTGGGAAAAATACGTATCTGCTTGGTTTCGTGAAGTGACAAGTATTCCGTGAAACATTGGGCATTTCGAGTGCCAAAAATGGCAAAATTCATGATTTTTGATAAGTATTGGTCGACGAGTGCAAAAGAAAAAAAATTTGAATATTTCAGGGATGTTTATACATTTTTTTGTCCAAAACAAGCTGGGAAATAGGCGTATCTGCTTGGTTTCCTGAAGTAACTAGTATTTCGTGAGAAATTGGGCATTTAGAGTCCAAAAAATGGCAAAATTCATGATTTTTGATAAGTATTGGTCGACGAGTGCAAAAGAAAAAAAATTCAAATATTTCAGGGATGTTTATACATTTTTTTGTCCAAAACAAGCTGGGAAAAAGGCGTATCTGCTTGGTTTCGTGAAGTAACGAGTATTCCGTGAAAAATTGGGCATTTAGAGTGCCAAAAATGGCAAAATTCATGATTTTTGATAAGTATTGGTCGGCGAGTGCAACAGAAAAAAAAATTGAATATTTCAGGGATGTTTATACATTTTTCTGTTCAAAAGAAGCTGGGAAAAAGACGTATCTGCTTGGTTCCGTGAAGTAACGAGTATTCCGTGAAAAATTGGGCATTTAGAGTGCCAAAAATGGCAAAATTCATGATTTTTGATAAGTATTGGTCGTGGAGTGCAACAGAAAAAAATTTTAAATATTTCAGGGATGTTTACACATTTTTCTGTTCGAAACAAGCTGGGAAAAAGACGTATCTGCTTGGTTTCGTGAAGTAACGAGTATTCCGTGAAAAATTGGGCATTTAGAGTGCCAAAAATGGCAAAATTTGTCGACAGAGTTCTCCCTCTTTGGGGTTACCCTGCCGATCGGAAGGACATGTAAGGTCTCTTCATGGGGTTTGGCCCACCAACCTAGAGCCCTTACAGCCTTTTATGCTCTTATATTCCCGCTGCTATCTCTTCTACCGGTTTATAAGCCATTTACGCTGATTTATAGCAAGCGCGCTCTACCGCACTCGTTTGAGTTGCCGCCTGCGTAGTGCCCCCTTTTGGGCGCCTACGCAGGTCACCAGCGAGTGCGCTGAGGCACTGCTCATTCAGTCGCTCTCTTGCGTCCGTCTTGATCACCCGCTTGTCAGTTAGCTCTGCTAATATAGTCAGCAGGTGTTTGCTATATTTTATTGTTGCTTATTTACTTGCTTGATCCGCTACACATTATAGGCTCAGGCCTATTAAATGGTGCGGTAACATTGTTATAGTTTTCCCTTCGGATATCGTTCACCCTTTTGATCTGTCCTCGGCCTTCGCCTTGGCAGCTTTATGCTTTCCGTCAGGACTTTCCCTCTAGCGTCGTTAGCCGCTTTGTCACCGGCCTTATCTCCGCTAGAGCAGTCAGTCCTGGCAGTCTATTTATTGTATCCGCTGTATTGGCACTCGTACTGGATAGTGTACTGTCCAGCTTGTGAGGTGAATAAATGGATATTGCATACTTGCGTGTGTTCTCGTTGTTGCTCGTGCAGACCCGCTTACAGAGACGGCCTAAGGTGGCCCCCCTTTCAGGAGTAGGAATGATGGATTCAGGAGAGGGCTAAGGGAGATGTCCGACCATCTATTCAACCCCACCTTCTCCACATGGTGCATCGACCGTTGCGTCACAATATTTGTGACCAACCCTTTTTCTCGTCAGGCTCAATGACCTCGACGTGAGAAAGGTGGTTGAGCTCTTTTCGCTTGCGAAAATCTCGTAAAAATGACCCAGTCGGCATCATTCTGCTCTGAAAGACCTCTCTTTTGTGGTAAAGTACAAGTCTCAAAACGTTAACGCGATTTTAAGGGCGTTCGGACCGAATCAGGTCTATTATGCTTTGTTTTCTCTTTTCTCGCTTATTTTTTCTGTCTTTTCCGTGTTTATACTCCGTTGGCCTAGCTTTTATCCGCTAATCAACGGCGAGAGCGCGTTCAGAGGACGTTTAGCTTGTTTCCCTAGCCGATCGTCGGTCAATAGTCCGACAGATTCGCTATATTCAAGTCTCTGAGCGTAGGAAAAGTTCAGATCGTGCTATCGGAGGCTATTCCTCACGATGCGTACGACAATCGCTAAGAAAGTCATTTTTATTCGTTATTTTCGCGCTGTTGTCTCCAAAAATCAGCGGTTCCGTCGTGTTTTCCTACAAAAATATGATGAAAATCTATTTTTGTGGTCGATTCCCAACTATTTTCCCTAGATTTGGTGATAAACGGTTCGTTTTTGTATTTTTAATGCATTTCTCATCGAAAATCCGCTATTTGCTGAGTTTTTCGTTGTTTTTTGTGTTATTTTTACGAATTTTGAATTTTTCGAAACATTTCGTATATTTTCGAAAATGTCTTCTCGAAAACATCGCGATTTTCCCATGAAAAGTCGACTTTCCCACGCGATACGGTCAAAAAATTCGGTTTGGTGCAATGTTCGTCACGGTGAACGCGCAAGGTCCGCAAACACTTGCGCGTCTTCGGGCCCAAAATCTGTTGACAATATCGCTCATTCGTGTTGGTTTTCCTTCATTTGAGACGGATTTTCTTCATTTTTTCGGTGTTCCTCGTGATTTCATCGCTCCTTTCAGAATTTTTTCGATGATTTTTGTGTTTTTATAGGTGAAGTATGTCTTTTCGACACTCAATTCCCTATGAATCCGCTATATCGATCGAGTGACCGCCGATTTTGGAAATGTTAACCCGTGTGGATCTGCTATTCGATCTGCTGTGAGTTTTTCATCGTCAAATTGGCAAAAATAGCGAAAAGAGAATCATGCCTGTGATATAAAGTGCCGTTTTTCGTGAGTTTTTACTTGTTCTGATCGTTTTATTAGCGTTTCTTGCTCTTGCTAACCGTGTATAAGTTTGTCGCGTACTCAGGCATGTACTTATTGCTTAGATGCACGACTCTCTTGCATGGTAAGCTTGTAGTTTGTCGTCGGACTTATTATCTGTATTGTGTAGTCGTTATTTCTCGTTGATTCCGTGTGGAAATCCGCTATTTTCTCACGAGACAACGTGGAATTTCGTATATTTTCGAAAATACGATGACGTAATTGTGTGCTGTCACCCGGTGGGACTTTCGAATGTTTTCGAAAAGTATTCGAAATATTTTCGAAATACTTCGTAGACAGAAAGTCATACTAAACCACTCTATGACTGGGACCGCTCTTACATAAATTGATTTCGAATATTTTCCGCTACCCAATACAGATAATATTATTGCCGTTGTACCGCTATTGTTCTTTCAAGCTTTGATAGGAAAGAAGAAATTCTTTTACATATTTTTAAGCTTGAAGAATAAGCACGCGTCAACAATGCCGTCTCTTTGAGCTTGTTGTCGTGAGTGTACGCCGGTAATATAGCTGTGCGCTTCAGCAGCCGCTATAGTTTTCCGCAATCTTCGGGACTCGCAATGATTCCTAGAAAGAGCGTGGAGAGTATGGACGGCGTTGGAATTGCTTCAGCAATGAGTTTAGTCTCTCTGATTCTATTCTCAAAGGTCTGTCGACAATCACAGGGGGCTTGCAACAGAATAAAAGCGGCGGAACACGCTAGAAGTGAGGCCAGACCCGCTATTTGCGAGGAGGTTTTAGGGTTGAATTGCTTGTATGGTGGTGATGAAGCAATTCGTTACAGGCCAGGAAGACCGATATACCGGCTGAGCAGTAGCCACATGGGGCACTGCCAGCATGACACGAAAGGAATAGGATCCGCTGTTCTGTGTCGGCCGTCCACCTGCTAGGCCAGAAGGCCCTCCATCAACATTCACTTTTCTTTCCCTTCCTACTTTTTACCCGCTCTTGTTTCCACTCAATGTAATCTGAACTTTATCATTGCTTGTACCCTTCTTCTCTTTCTTACTGAGTTGTATTGCTCATTATTACCTTATATTGGATGTCGTGAGCCGCTTGGGAGTTGGAAGAGCTGGGCAAGAGAGTCGGAGTGGAAGTTCATGCCTCGTCTGGTCGTGAAGTTGTTCTCATGGGAAGGCACTGCACGGATAGGAGGCTTCTAGCGAACCCTCCTATCCGGGAGCCATGTGGCACATTAGTAGATCACTATGGCTCCACAATATCCCCTAGCTTAAGGAAAGAGGATTTCTAGCAAAATCCTCCTATCCGGGAGCCATCAGCGGCTTACTTAAGACACGCTATGGCTCCAAACCCCATAGATAGGAGGGCTTCTAGCGAACCCTCCTATCCGGGAGCCATACTGGCTCTTTATGAAGCCAAGTATGTCTCCAATCCGCTTTCTGATCTGCTTCTGTGACGGAGGACATCCAGTGGGTCTTCGGACTCGTCCTCCCAAGCTTGAGCAGTGATGCCTAGGAGTCGTTGTGTAAAGAAGCCCTGCCTAACGCAGCAAGCTCTCTACTCGTGGCCCTAGGGAATACAAATCGATGACTTCTCGGAAGCTCTTGAGTATATCAAGTGACGTCGGCTCTATGTAAGCACGATCCGCTATGAATACTCGAAGCTTTTCTGACAAAGCATCGTCGGTGTTGTAGATCCGGCAGCCTCAAAGCGCTGGATCTTCAATTCTTACCGTTCAACCGCTGTGGCCTACACTTTCTTGGAAGGGTACCGCAGTGTTTTCATCACTTTAACCGCTAGTCAGACACAGTTTATCATTGATAAAACTGGCTGACAATCCAGAGATTTTAGGCTTCGACACCAAGACGTCGTGGTTGAGCATCCTCGTGCAGAATTCGGGCTGCTTCTTTTTGGGAAGGCAGAAAAGCGTAGGCCTTCCGTGATTGCCTAAGATCGAGTTGCCGTAGCAAGGGACCGCGAATCCCGAGCACGCCGGCTATAAGCTACGCACTTCGTGTAGGGCTTCTTAGCACCCCAGCCGTCCGCTGACCGCCCTAGGTGGCAGGTAGTTCGGTCTACTAAAGCTGGAGAGTGCAGGAAGTTTACTATCAAGCAAGTCTAGTTGCCGACAGTTGTGTTACGACGTTCGAAGCCTGGCTCCGCAAAGCCAGCTTTGGAAGCTAAGTTCAACACTTTTGGACTCGTAGGTCGATCGGAAGAGCGTCGCGGCGAAGTACCCCGGCCCTTCAGAAGCCATGTCTTCTCATCAGGAATCTCTTATCGCCTTTATTGTTAACTAATACTTATTTAATATCCGCTATTTTCAGTTCGTGTGTCGGGATTCAACTCTCAACTTCTTTTCTCACTCTCTTCTATATATGGCTGGGTATAGCGTCGTCATGTGGCAGGGTCTTCGACATCATAGCTTCGTGACGTCACTGTATTCTGGCTTTTGGATTGATCCGCTTCTTACCTTCGGGCTCTTTCCCCTGCCCTGGCGTCTTGTGCATGTGAAAACAGCACCAACGTCTGGAGTTTTGTGGCACTCGGAGGAAGAAGACCTGAGGAACTGGAACGTCTTTTGACCTGCTGCCGCTTCAACATCATCTGCTGTCCAGTTCAATCGTGTACTTCCGTATTCAATCAGGAGTTCTCCCTTCACCTTGGCGCCCTGTCTCGCCTTCGCCAGCAAGTCAATTGCTGAGACAAGACGTGATTGGTCGCTGGGAATCTCCGATGGTTCGGCGTGCAACGCTTTGGCTTCAGGTGCTTGTATGGAACGGCAAGCCTCCAGCTCCAAAGGGACAATTTGTTAGATCCGCTACCTAGAGGAAGTGACTTCACTTCACGGTTCACGTGGAAATCTTTCTTGAGTTTTCCGCGAATGATCCGCGAAGGAGCCGCTAACCCCAGCTAGTGACTACAATTGTTTGGATAAGTCAGTGTTCTCATCTCGGGCAATGTCATCGAGATGTGTTCGCTGCAAATTTCTAGCTTCCCTTTCTTACTCTTCCACGTGGCCTTTCGGCTGACTTGTCGTTAGCCTTGAAGAACCGAGATGTTCTGCCGGGTTGCAGGAGTCGTTTTGACGTCTAGAGATAGAGTCTTCTCGAACATCCGCACCTCGGCGTCTATCGACAATAGTCCAACCGCTAGAGCCAACCTTCTTCTTATATATCTCTTTTCTGTTTATAGTCTCTTCAGACGAGTAGTTGTTTGCCTTGAAGAACCGATATGGTCAACCGTTGTGCAGGAGCCGTCGGAATTATTCCAGAAATGGATAGTTTCGTCGACCATCCGCACCTCGGCGGCGAACATTCTAATCTTGTCTGCTGTTGACAAAATCCCACACTATGACACAACGAACTTGAAACCGGATTGAATTTGTCTACAGTAAAGAGTGATACTAAATTCTCAAGGGCTCGAGTCTCTGTTCTTCTTGTCCTCAGAATTCGAAGGAATCTGTTGAGAAGGGACGATCCGCTGACTGTGCGCACGGTCACGGGCCGTACCTGCAGGAAGGCTAGGACAAAAGCCTGGATACCCTTATTATATTATCGCAGCTGAAGGCGTACTTCAGAGCCATAGAGGCATATATCTAATCCCTTCTGGAGGGAACTTATCCAGATACCCGTTATACAGGGTAGCCTAGGTTCTACTGCTAGACAGAGGCTGTAAATCTGTCCCTGGCTTTGTGCATTTATGCGGGCCTTGTAGATTGAGAGAAAGCTAATGAGGCCACATAGCACCTCTCCAATCAAATTCTCACGATACCGAGCATTACTTCCAAGCTCTTGTCCTCTCCTGTTCCAGTGGCCTCGCCAAGTTTCAAGTCTAATACTATAACTTTCAGTTAATAGCTTGCGTCGACTGGTTGCGTCATTTGACTGCTTTTGCCCCCAATCTCCAGGATGTCCTCCGACGGATGTCCTCTGTCGACAAAGTCCACCCTTATGGGAGGACCCTGTCAACTGGAAGGTCATGTAAGGACTCTTTTGTGGTTTGCCCTCAAACTTAGAGTCCTTAACAGCCTTCTCTACTCTTTACTTCCTCGCCTTTATCTCTGTTCCCGGTTTAAATGTCTATTTAACACTATTTTATACAAATGCGCTCTAGCGCACTCGTTTGAATTGCCGCCTGCGTAGTTACCCCTTTGGGGCACCTACGCAGGTCATCAGCGAGTGCGCTGAGGTCACTGCTCATTCAGTCGTTCAGTCAGTCTTGACTCCCTCGTCTGTCTCTGCCACCCGCTTGCCAGTTAGCTATGCTAATATAGGCAGCTGGTGTTTGTATATTGTATTGTTGCTTATTCACTTGCTTGACCCGCTTAACGGTTGTCTCTTGTATTAAGAGACCTCCTATTATAGCGGCAATATTGTCTAGAATGTTAATCGTTGACTGTGATCATTCGTTTAATCCGCTCTCGGCTTATTACCTTGACGGCTTTATGCTTTCCGTCAGGACTTTCCCCTCTAACGTCGTTAGCCGTCTTGTCAACGGCCGTATCTCCTTTAGAGCTGTCTGTCCTGGCAGTCCTATTTATTATATCCGCTGTATAGTTCTCGTACTGGATAGTAACTCATCCAGCCTGTGTGATTAATAAAAGGATATTGCATAATTGTGTTTGTTCTCGTTGATACTCGCAGGCTCGCTTACAGATGTAGTCTCCCGTGGTGGAATGACAAATATTCGGACAGGGGGTCCGACCCCATTCTAACCCCCTGCTCCACATGGTGCATGCGACCGTTGTGTCGACCATTGTGTGATCAACCCTTTTTCTCGTCAGGCTCAATGACCTCGACGTGAAAAAGGTGGGTGAGCTCTTTTCGCTATGCGAATAACTCGTAAATTTGACCCAGTCGGTGTTATTCTACCACTGAAAGATCTCTCTTAAGCGATTTTCTGTTTGTAATACTACGAAAACACTCTTTTCGTTTGATTCCTTTCTTTTGATTTTCGTTTCTATCTTATTCTCTCTTGATTTGCTATTTTTTCTGTCTTTCCGTGTTTTTACGCCGTTGACCTAGCGATGATCCGCTAATCAACCGCGAGAGCGCGTTCAGAGGACGTTTAGCTTGTTTCCCTAGCCGATCGACGGTCAATAGTCCGTCAGATTCGCTATATTCAGGTCTCTGAGCGTAGGAAAAGTTCAGATCGTGCTATCGGAGGCTATTCCTCACGATACGCACGACAATCGCTAAGAAAGTCATTTTTATTTGTTATTTTCGTGATCGTTTTCTCCAAAATCAGCGGTTCCGTTGTTTTTCCTGCAAAAATGTGACGAAAATCTATTTTTGTGGTCGATTTCCGACGATTTTCCCTAGATTTGGTGATATACGAGTCAAATTTGTATTTTTAATGCATTTCTCGTCGAAAATCCGCTATATGCCGAGTTTTTCGTTGTTTTTTGTGTTATTTTTACGAATTTTGAATTTTTCGAAACATTTCGTATATTTTCGAAATTGTTTTCTCGAAAAAATCACGATTTTCCCATGAAAACCCGACTTTCCCACGCGATACGGTCGAAAAATTCAGTTTAGTGCAATGTTCGTCACGGTGTACGCGCAAGGTCCGCAAACACTTGCGCGTCGGCGGGCCCAAAATCTGTTGACAATTTCGCTCATTCGTGTCGGTTTTCCTTCATTTGAGACGGATTTTCTTCATTTTTTTCGGTTTCCCTCGTGATTTCTTCGCACTTTTCAGAATTTTTTCGATTATTTTTGTGTTTTATAGGCGCAATTATGTCGAACAGACGTCTGCCACCCTATGAATCCGCTAATAATCGTGCGACCGCCGATTCTGGCAACGGAAGATATCGTGGATCCGCTAATTCGAATTGCTATTCGTCTTCGTCGAGACCCGCTACTCACAACAGAAGTTCAAGACCTGTTGTAAGTTTTTTCCGACCAAAAAATTGGCAAAAATATCAAATCAGAGAGTCATGCTAAGTGCTTTACTGCGAATTTTTCTTGATTCCTAACTGTTTCCGCCCGACTTACTCGCACCTTTTCTATTTCCGTTTGTTATTTGCGCTTTTTTTTGGGCCATGCATGGCTTGGTGAGTGTCGGAAAGCGAAAGCTTTCTAGCACAAGCTGAGTCAGCGTGGTAGACGAGTATTTTGTCGCCATTTACCTATTATCTGTATTGTGTAGGCGTGATTTTTCGTTGAGTTCGTGTGAAAATCCGCTATTTTCCCACGAGACCGCGTAGAATTTCGTAAATTTTCGAAAATATGATGACGTAATTGTGTGCTGTCACCCGGTGGGATTTTCGAATATTTTCGAAAAACATTCGAAATATTTTCGAAATGTTTCGTAAATAGAAATCATACTCAACCACTCTATGACTGGGACCGCTCTTATATAAATCAATTTCGATGACACTTCTCACAATACAGATAATATTATTAATTTTTTGTCAACTCTCTGTTATAGCTCGACAACAGAAGACGTGATAGCAGCTTTCCACCGCGAGCCGCTGAAGCCTCGGATCCTCCTCCTCCATACTCCTCTGCGGAAGTTGGAGGACAAGACGATTTGGGAACTCTCACCGCTGCCTGCAGAGAACTTGCGAATCTTCTCCATGAGGTCTCTGCACACTCAAGAAGATCCGCTACAGCTCCTGTATGGGAAGGTTGTTGTTTCGTAGCTTTTCTAATAATAATGCTGTGCGTTTAGTTGGTCGTAAGGTGGACGATATCCGTGAACTACTCGTCAAATTCAATGACGACTTCAAGGGACGTATACCTGATCTGCTATCCGTCAAAGATAGCACTGTGCTTCTCGCTCAAGCCCTTCAGAATATCCTGGGCTATTTGACACGAGATGAGAGCTCACTTCTCCGTCTTACGGGGTTCTTCGAGGAGCATATGATCCGCTTTAAGAAGACCCTAGATAATACGGAGGGAGGAGTCATTGCATTGCTTCACAGCAATGAGACAATTCTCTGTGGGTTGTCTCATATGGTTTACCGACAATTATACTTATGGTTTCAGCAGCCCTCAAGAGTTTGAACGAAGCCTCGTTGGACCAGGAGCCGCTCTTGAAGAAGGCGGACATCCTGATGGCCCACGCCGCCAAGTTGACCGATCTGCTGCAAAGAAGTCTAGATATGCCGAAGCAAGTCGTTATCCCCCAGAAGCCGACAGAGATCATAGTAGCCGCTACTGCCAGATGGGCCTCGTTCAGCTATGTCGAAGCCGCGTACGTGATCGTCCAACTGGTCTACAATGATCACGACGAATTTGCGACGTTTGAGTTTCTTGGCAAGTTCGCTCGAAAGATCCGCTATGAGTCCTGTATCAAGGGCGTGCAGGAAATACAGCACGCACTTAGGTCAGCGACTCAAGAAGTACTGCTACTCTGCTCCGAATGGACCGATGGAGAGGTGACGACGGTCCAAGTATCGTCTCTCAAGTCTGGCGAACCGCTTAGAAGAGGAGGATTGCTCTGTCGTTGTATCCCAGGGCTGTCGAAAAGAGATGAAAATCACTTTTCGTCAGACACCTGCGATACTCGTCGTATCGCCCAAGATACTCTTCTGAAGATCCAGATGTTACTTCCATCCGCTAACCTGAGAGACATCGATGGCTTTGAGACAACCGCTTTCGGCATGCATAACAGCTTCTAATTTTACCAGTGTCTATCCGCTATTTACCCATTGTTTTTCTTCATTGTCTACTTGTCCCTGCTCGCTTATTCCTTCCTTACTTGTTACTCTTTCTTGTTATTGTTGTTGTTGGTTCTTAGAACTCGTTGTTGTGTAAGTGTATACTATAGTTACGCTAACCCTGGCTTGTTTACCAGTGATAACTATCGTTGCATGGGCCGGATCCAGGCTGGGATAAGGAGTAATCTTTATTTCAGCAACTGCCGGTCATACATAGCAATCATGACTCGTCGCTCTTCCGGCAAAAAGAAGAACGACGCAGCTGAAGTTCTCGTTAAGGAATCCGCTAAGACGGATCGTACGTCTTCTCAGGAAGACGTTGCGGTTGATGTCGAGTCAATTCCCATACCACTCACTCCAAAACGGAAAAGACAAGAAGAGGATCGATCCGCTATGGACGTCACCTTGGAGCCGCTGGATGCAAAGAAGCGTCGTTCAGAAGCAGACAACGCGTCGGAGGGAGAAGGTGAGGACGAGAACCGTTCCCGTTCTAGTTCTCGCCTTTCATCTCGCCGATCGCGCTCTTCTTCGGCGTCGCGCAGTCCAAGTTCTGGTGAAGGAAGAGGAGGTACATTTAGATTCCAGAAAAAACACGGGATGCATGTACTGTTCTTATAGCATCTTCCCCTGGTAGAGATGAGGAGGACCGTAAGGTTGATCTCGAGGAAATGCGAGTCGCCATTATGGACACCTTCAAAGCGGGCGCATTGGATCCGCTTCTTCAGTCTATGAAAAACCTGAGCGTCAAGTTCGATCAGCGCCAGGAAGACGAAAAGAACCGTGTTGTCCAATGGCTCGAATCTGCTAAGAAGAGTTGCGCTGGCGAGAAGGAAGGATCCGCTAAGCTCCCACTCCCTGGAGAGTTTATCATGACCACCTTGAATCGTGTAGCCGCTATTGAGACGTCGCTTCAGGATTTGCAGACAAAGATGAGCAAGATTGTCTCCTCCCTTGAAGGTTACAATATTGACCGCTTGTCGCGCAACAATCCGGTTGGATCCGCTCAAAAGAACAGTAATCCGAATAGGAAAGTAAGTTTTCCTATTTGGGTAATAACCTAACTAGAAGTGTTGTTTCTTGTTCCAGAAAGAATGTGCTTTCTGTCTGAGCACGAATCACCACTCGGTGGAATGCATGACCTTTTCCACGTACGAAGAAAGATCGAAGCAAGCCGACAAGGCGCGCATCTGTCGTCTCTGCGTCCGCCGTATTAGCGACAAGGAGAAGCCCCATAAATGTACGATGGAATCGATCCGCTGCAGATTTTGTGCGAAGGCTCAGAATGACTTCGCTTTGATGCGTCATAACAGAGCATTCTGCAGCTTGAAGTCGGCGGAACTCGCTAGAAGAAAGCACAGACCCGCTATGCGCGGGGAGGTTCAGTTGTTTGAAAGGTTTTAAGTGATGAAGCAATTCATTGCAGGCCAGAGAGAATGGTAGCTCCGCTGAGGACAAGGATTCCAACGAACCCTCATCCAGCACGACTAATAAGAAGTAGCTAGCCGCTATTCTGAGCCACTATTCCCGGACCCGCTATTGTTAACTTCACATTTTTATCCCCTTCATATTAAACACCTCATTTTTTTTCCAATAACTCTAGTATCCCCACTCGATGAAGGCAAAATTTTTGTTATATCATTGCTTGTATCCATGTCTCTCGTACTTTCTGAGTTCTATTGCTCATTGTTATCTTTATCTTTGATTCGTTGGCGGCCGGGAAGTTGGAAGAGTTGGACAAGAGAGTTGTTTGGAAGTCGTGCTTCTTTCGTCGAGAAGTTGGTATCAAAGAAGAATTGCTGCATGGACGGAGGCCTTTTCTAACGAAAACCTCCTATCCAGGAGCCACAAGTGACTCCATGCTAGATCACTGTGGCTCCACAATGCTCAATCTCCTACTGGAAGGAGAATTTCTAGCAAAATTCTCCTATCCAGGAGCCATTGCGGCGCTTCGGCGACACGCTATGGCTCACCCAGTATTAGGATAAGTCGGTTTCTAGCGAAACCTCCTATCCAGGAGCCGTACTGGCTCATTATGAAGTCATGTACGCCTCCAATTTCCGATCCGCTTTTGTGGCGAAGGACATCCAGTGGGTTTTCGGACTCGTCCTTTTAAGCTTGGGTGGTGAGGCCTAGAGGTCAGCGGTAAAGAAGCCTCTGCTTAGCCCGGATCAGCTCTCTACTCGCCGCCCTAGGGTTACAAATCGATGACTTCTCAGGTCTTCTGGATTATATCAAGTGACGTCGGCCTTATCCAAGCACGATCCGCTATGAATACTTCGAATTCCTCCGTTAGCATCGTCGGTGTTGTAGAACCTGCAGCTTAACAGCGCTGGCTCTGCAATGATCCGCTTATCCGCTGTGGCCTTATCTCTCTTGGAAGATAACCGCAGTGTTTGCTTCTTTACTCTGCAATTGTCAGACACAGTCTATTAATATTAGAACTGGCTGACGATCCAGAGCGTTCAGGCTACGACGCCAAGACGTCGTGGTTGAGTTGCTTGGGCAGAATTCATGTTGCTTTTGCTTCGGCGGGCCGAAAAGCGTAGGCCTTTCGACGACTGAAGATCGGATTGCCGTGCAAGGGACCGCGAATCCCGAGCATGCCGGCTATAAACTACGTACTTCTTGTAGAGCTTCTTAGCGCCCCAGCCGTCCGCTGACCGCCCTAGGTGGCAGGTAGTTCGGTCTACTAAAGCTGGCGAGCGCAGGAAGCTTACTATCAAGCAAGGCTAGTTGCCGACAGTTGTGTTACGACATTCAAAGTCTGGCTCCGCAAAGCCAGCCTTTTCGAAGCTAAGATCAACACTTCTGGATTCGTAGGACGGATAGGAAGAGTATCGCGTCTAAGTACCCCTGCCTTTCGGAAGTCGTGTCTTCTAACCAAGCCAACTCTTGCTACCTTGCTTTTAGACGCAAAGATTTTCAATTAGCCGCTATTTCTTCTCCGCGTGTTTGGGATTTTACTTCTTCTTCTTCACGTATTCCCGCTTCTATTTCTCTTTATGGTGCACGTAAATAATTTGTTACGTGTTCGTGACCTTTGAAAGGTTGCCACGAGGCAGGGTCATTGACACCATAGCCTAGTGGCTTCCCTATATAAGGTGTTTCTTTCGTCAGAGTAGTAACTACCGTCAATATTCTGCTGATTGCCAGCGCTTTTGCCGAGATAGTACGACTCGTGAGTTGGCCTTCTTGTCGTTCGTGCCTTCGTTTCGTTTGATCCGACACCAAGTAATTGTTCTTACAGTTACAGATGTCGCGACAAATTGACGCTCAACGACCAAGACCTCCGGAGTTAGCTCATCTTCCCTGGAGATTGCCCCGATCTTCCCTGGAGATTCCCCCTCCAGGAATTCTTTCGCGAGTCAGCGCCCTTTTCTTTGCCCGTCATCAAGAAATTCTTGGAAAGGGAAAAGGAATGGGAGTTAGGCCGCATTCCGGATAATGTGACAGGCAATGGTGGGATCCGCTTGTTCGTATGGGCCGGGAAGTTGCCTACTCCAGAGGAACATTTCAACGAATCCGCTACTAGAATGCCATTGTTGCGATCCGTGCCCCAAATCAGGGAGTTCTTTTTGAGAAACGCTCGTCCTCAACTAGAACTTCCAGAGGGCAACAGGACACATCGATGTAGCATTTGTGGTTCGCATATGTTCGGCTACATGTTAAATGATCACACACCGGACAATTGCGTCTTCAAAAGATTAGATCCGCTAGAGCAAATGGAGTTCATGGCGGTCAACTCAATTGCGTTCTGCAACCATTGTAATGCCCGCTCCACGAGTCATAGTGCTTGTAAGGAGGGAACGGAAAAGCCATGCAAGGATTGCGACCAATGGGGACATACGACAATCCAACGACTGTGTGGGACGGATTTTGCCACTGATATTCAGGCCCAGAAGGATGAGGTTACACTTATTCGTCGGAAATTTTACCGTCGAGTAAGGAATCTCTTAGAAACTGGAGAGGGTCTGAATTATCGGCTGTTCGTCGACTATGCAGACCCGTACTTGCGCAAGAGAAGACCCGATACTGTTCGCGGTTGGGGATTCTACGATGACGACAAGGACGAGTTTCCTAAGATGGGCCTTGATCTCTACCGAAATTCTCAATACAATAGACCCGCTGAATACCCTGGTATGGTTCCAGTGGAGGTCTATGCAACGTTTCAACCTCCTATCCCTCAATTCAATGAAGAGGATATGAGGTACTTGCAAGAGCTCGGTAGAGCCATCAAGGAATTGCGCTCGAAACCCGAAAGAGAGTTCTCAAGCGTAAGGATCTTTCCTAGTTGGAGTTTTCAGACAATCTTTGATTGTTTGTTACAGGTTGTACTTCCGACTTACCGGGGTAAATCTGCCGACAAGGTTGGAACCGACCGTCAAAGGAATCGTGGAGCCGCTAACTCCAGAGGTCATAGAAGCACCTCGAGAGCACCTCGATCCGCTATAGAAGTTCCATCAAGGGGACGTAGTGTCTCCCGAGTGGTATATCCTTCTAGGCTTTAGGAGCAAGAAGAAATTATTCTTTCTTTCTTGTAGAGGGGAAGTCAAATTCAACGTCCATTGTGCCGTCCCACGGACAGCTACAGAGAAACGCCAAAAGCTGGATCCGGCTGCTCCTCCTCGGAGACAGTTCGGGCTCCCGGGGTCTCTTCTGGTAGCCAGCTTGCTGGTACAAGTGCGTCGAATAGAACTGCTATCGAGGTAGTATTATTACTTACTTTCCAATTTGTTATTGAGTTCTTGTGGTTTAGGCTAGAGCCTCTTCGAGAAATGTTACCAATGCCTCTGGACAAGATCGTGGATTTTACACCCACTCGCCACCAGAATCGGTTCGCCCGGTTAGCTTATTTCACCTGATGGAATTAGGAAACTTTTCCGTTACAGGGTAATAGACGTGGTCGTGTGGATAGTTCATCCGGATCCGCTGCTTCCTATCCTTCCGACGCCGACGAGCCTCCGGGTTTTGTCGACGATTCCGAAGTCCATAGAAGACAGACCAGGGTAAGGTTCCTTCTTGCAAGTCTCTTTCCATGGAGAAATGTTTTAGGAAGCTGATAAGCTCGAAACATTGGCTGAAATCCGTCATGTGCAATATGCTCTTATGTATTGTCACGAGGTGCTTAAGGTCGAACATATGGCCGCCAGAGCGTCGTTTCAGCATAAGGCTTTTGCTATCTTGACCAGTGCCCCAAGTCCAGATGCCCGATCCGCTGTCATTGAGCGTATCAAGGGTCTGCAGATTATCTTGTGCGGCCGGTGTGATTCTCGCCCGGATATCTATGATACGGTTTTGATGACTGATCTTCGCCGTTACATGGACAATCTGCTCTACTATGGATCCGTCCTTGCTAAAGAGAATCTGCTATTGGTACAACTCGAAGAAGACTCGTACGAGACGATCCGCTACAAACAAGTTGAAGGATCTGATGTGGTCTATTTGCCATCCATTGATCTGGCCCTCCGTCCCGAAGTTATTCGAGTGATGGACTTCATCATGGCGCCTCTGGAATTTGGAAAACCCAATCCGCTAGACAACTTCCTTAAAGACGTCCGGCCGTGGTTCGATATTCCAGAGGAAAGTTGTCCGGATCATATGTCCGAGGCAGATCAGATTCGGGAAGAGAAGAAACTCGAAACCGATATGATCCCTCAAGCAGTATTTGGAGAACGGACTCCGGTTCGCTCTATCGAGCTGCTTGATGACTACATGAGTTTGCCGCTGCCCACTGCAGCTCGGGCACTCTCTCGCCGAATTAGATGGACGGTGAAGATGTTGTCGGGTAACCTCCCGAATGAAGAGATCAACTTCATTCATTCGGTCGACCGCCTGAGCAACTACCTTCATTTGTTGAGAGCCGCTGTTGGTTGTGTTTTGGAACTACGACACCGTAACCGTGTGGTCACCGTGCTCTTTTCCGACTGCTATGAGGAAATCGCGACGTCAGCTGCTAGGGGACATACACTTGTGCTACCAAAGTTCCGTCTTCATTCGTTGGAACATTGGGAGCGTTGGGTGTCCTATTCTAACCTTTGTTGGGATCAGTTGGCTATCGATCTTCGTGCCTGCCAACAGAATACCGATTGTGGATGTCACGTTCTTGATCCGCTTGGACTCATGTTCCCTCAGTGAACTCAATAACCGCTTTTTATCCGCTATTCTAGGAATATAAAATAAAATTGGATAGTTTTTTAGTACCTACTTCTATGATTCTCTTTCATATGTCGACCTCGTTCCTAATACCTGATCATTAACATGTACAACTCTTTTGACTTTCTCTTACTTTTCCCCTATCCTCTTCTCTCGTAGGCCTTGCCGCTAGTCTTGAAGAACCGATATGGTCTTGCTAAGAGTCGGAGGCGACCGGACGTCTAGAAATAGCGCCCAGTCTTTGACCATCCGCACCTCGGCGCCTATCGGCATTGTCACTACGAAAGATCCGCTATTTTTTCTATATTTTCTTTGAAGTCTCTTCAGACAAGTAGATGTTCGCCTTGAAGAACCGATATGGTCAACCGTTGTGCAGGAGTCGTCGGAATTATTCCAGAAATGGGTAGTTCTGTCGACCATCCGCACCTCGGCGGCGAATATTCTAACTTTGTCTGCTGTTGACACAATCCCAGTACTCCACACGTCGGTTCAAAGCGCATTGAAATGTCAAAGGCATGAGCAGTACTGAATTCTCAAAGGTAAAAGTCTGTTTTTCCCTTGGCGACGGGACTTTTCGGAGTCCTAGAGCGTCAATGTTCCGAGACGCTGGCAATGCGCAAGCCAGGCGCCGGAACTCTTGGGCTAAACAGACCGGAGCCTGGATCACCCGCTATTATGGCAACTGAAGGCGTACTTCAGAGCCATAGAGGCATATATCTAATCCCTTCTGGAGGGAACTTATCCAGATACCCGTTATACAGGGTAGCCATGGTTCTCGTGCTAGACAGAGGCTGTAAATCTGTCCCTGGCTTTGTGCATATTTGCGGGCCTTGTAGATTGTGAGAAGGCTAAAAAGGCCACATAGCACTTTTTCCAATCAAATTCTCACGATCCAGAGCATTACTTCCTAGCTCTTGTCCTCTCCTGTGCCCAGTTCTTCCCAGGCTTGGTCAAGTCCAAGGTTAATATTCTAACTTTCAGTTCATAGCTTGTGTCAACTGGTTGCGTCAATTGACTGCTTTTGCCCCCAACTCATCTCAGGATGTCCGACAATCGTGAAGAATCTTCTTCGTCTCGTTCTGCTTCAAGGTCTTCTTCAAGACCACCGTCCCCTACGGGACAAAACCGCTATCAAGGCCGCCCAGCGGGTTCGCTTTCTCAAGCGATCGTTGGTCCAGTCAAATCTCACATCACGAGAACCGCTAACGAGGCTGCTACTCTATGCGAAGAGGCGGCCCGTCAAGCTGAGTTCCTGATGGAGTCGGAGGAATCTCGCTCCGTAGAGAACTTGGAGTCCGCTGATCTGCTGCTGCTTCGTATGAAGCAATCGGTGGATAAGTTAGGTCTCCTCGATTCTCATATCGAGGTTAAGTTTTCCGCTCCGGCGATGCAAGCATCACCGGACAAGGAGAACTTTCTTGTTGAGGTGTTGAAGAAGTTGGAATCCGTTCATACGGCTGATCTTATTCAAGATCTGAATGATCATATCATAACTCTAACCGCTATTCTCACCCAGCAAGACTACGCTATCTCTCCGTATGTCCCTGTAGTTGTCATGCCTGTCAGTGCTGAGCTTCAGGTAGCTCCGGACGAAAGCCAGGCTCCCAGCGATCATGAGAATGGCGCTGCCGATCTGGTAAATTCCCCGGAAGCTCCGGCTGCTCGACCACACGTGCCACTCCCAGACCGATCCGCTGACGCAGTGAATGCCGTCCACGGCGTTTCTGATGAAGAAAGGCAAATGGCAGCGCTTATGGCTACTATCAGACGATTGGAGAGCGAAAAAGAAAGTGCTCGTATTCGAGAAGTGTACTTGCAGCGAAGACTCGAGAATCGTAGCGGAGGATTTGGAGAAATACAGCCTTCGCCTCGCAGGGATGAGAGCAGAGCCCAAATAGTGCCTCCTCAACTCGCTAGAGTGATTGTTGAAACCCCAATTCTTACCTCTCGTCAGGAAATATCCGCTATGAATTCCGGATCCGCTAATGCCAAGCCTTCAGAAGAGCCACCTCTGGGATACTCTCCTTCTGGATCCGCTACTGATGCTCTGGTCGCCAACTTGACAAATCTCTTAGGCCGAATGGCTCAGGAGCAGTTGAATGCCACCAGAGACACTGCTGAGATTCTGAAGAAGTTGCCTTCTCAGATTCAACAGTCGTTCGTAGAACAACTGGAGGCAAGGCACTTTTCAATGCCTCCAGTTTGTTCTACGAACGACTGTTGAATCTGAGAAGGCAACTTCTTCAAACCGATATGCCAGCCGGACCAGGATACTAAAAGCTTGGAGACATCTAATCTCCAAAAGCCGCTAGCCATCCGCACCCGTGCGCCCCCTACTGTAGAATTATCCGCTGAAGACTTCAAAAGCCTCAAACCCGATGCTCTCATCAAGATCCTCAAGCCTTTTGACGGCACAGGGGACTATGATAAGTTTCGGGCTTTCTTCTTCAGTGCCGTTATGGACAGGGGTATCCCAGCTGTGCAAAAGTACATCATCCTGGAAAATAACCTGGAGGGCCACGCCCAAGATTGTCTTTCGTACATGTCAGATCCTGAAGAGGCACTGAAGGCGACGTTCGCGAATTTGGATTCCGTTTATGGCGACGACAACAGCGAGTGTAAACTGCTGGAGAAGCTGGAACTACTACCTTTCCATCAATCAGATCCTAAACTTATGAGGCTCAACTTGATCTCACATGTGGGAATCTATCAGAAATTGAAGGATAAAGGTGTTCCAGTTACTGATCAGAAGACCATTTGGCATATTGTCAGCAAACTGCCGGCAGAAATGCATCATAACGTCTGCACGACTATCGCCAAGCACGGGAAGAAAATCTCCCAAGATCAACTTGTGGAAGCTATTTCGACCGAAATTGACGCTATAGACGTGGAGAACGTGGTTCTTCGTCAGGTTTCTCAATCCGCTATTCATGAGATACCACATTCGTACGCCGCTATTAATTACGCACAGCATTATGCAGGTGGACGTCAATCTGCTGGACACAACAATGGAAAATCTTCGAGCAAGAAAAAGGAACCTGCGCCCCTGGCTTATGATCCGATCCGCTATGCTCAGTCCTATTATGATCCGGAAACCCGTACTACTTTGGGAGGTCATTTCGCACCAGGAGTTGGAGGTCCGAACCTACAGATCATTCACCGCAGCTTCACGTTCAAAGATACGGAAGAAGCGTCGTGTAATATCTGCAAGGCACCCCACCATGCGATGCGCTGTCCTCTCACAAGTTGGGAATTCCGCCAAGGTCTGAAAGACAAAGGCTTATGTGACATCTGTGCCGGGCGACATGATATCCGCTCTTGCCGATCCATTTTCCGTTGTGGCTATTGTGATGGATTGCATCATATGGGTGGATGTCCGAAGAAGAAGTTTTATAGAGACACGAAGAATTACCCGGAAGGAGCTAAACCGAGAGTAAAATTTTTTCGTGGCCCCCAAGGCAATAAGTCTAAGTAAATCTGTTGTACGCAAGGCGGGCCTAGAGTCTAATAAACTTGACTCTAGGCTAAGCGCTGACTCGCCAACAGCAATTTCTAGACCTTTTTCTTCTATAAAATCTACTAACACTTCTCCCTATTCCCCCAATCTTGCCCCAAAATCCACACTTCCATCCGCTGTTCCAGTTTGTGACGTCCAGAGCCGCTATGCTGTGAAACCCGCAGATCAGCTTGGTGAGCATGAAGGCTTAGATAGGTTTGAGTTATTCTCTGTTACTAACGTAGCGAGATTTACCCGCTTTTTGTCTCGTGGTGTTCCACCTCATTTCGTAACCTCGTTGACGGAAATAGAGGCCAGCAGAGTGCACTTGTCATTCATGTGTCTCAGGACGACAAATCATCAGATTTTGTTAGCTCTTGTAGACTCGGGTGCCTCCCTGTCGCTCATTTCGTCTAGAACGGCGTCTGCTATGAAATTGACAGTTCACGGTGAGACAAAAATGACCATTACGGGATTCAACTCTACCTTCGCCTCCATGTCCCAAGTCTTCCAACTCTCTCTTTCCACAGTAGATTCCCAGCGTCCACTCACTTTCTTAATCTCCGGGCACGCAAGAATGCCGCCAACGACATTCCTTGCGCCTTCCATTTCCCAAACAGATCGAGACTTCATTCGTGAGAAAGGTATTGATATCCAAGGCGTACTGAAAAGTAAAGTCTATCACGGTATGGGTATCACCATGATAATGGGCAACGATCTGCTATCATGGATTTATGCTCAGCCAGGATATCGGAGATATACATTACCGTCGGGTAGAGCTCTAGAAGTTACACCCCTCGGATGTATTTTCCACCCAGTCCCTAGTCTTATCACCGCCGACTTCAGTAGAATGAGCTTGAACGGTGATAAAGAGCTAGAGTCTGTCCAACTCATGATAGATGTTCCTGAACCGCTGCTGGGAGGACAGGCCCCCGAAGATGAGATGACTAAGCTGACGTTAGCTGTTTCACAGTTATGGAAGATAGAAAATCTTGGTATTGAATCCCCTCCGGTTCGAGAGGATTTCAAGAAGTCCAGTCAAGATCTGCTATCGGCCTTTTATGACTCTGTCAGGTTCAATGAAGCTGGCGAGCTAGAAGTTGCCCTTCCTTATAACGGAAACCAGCATCGTTTGTGTGACAACAAGCCAATCGCTCTCAAGCGGTTGGAGGCTCTCTGGAGAACGCTGGGGAGAGGAGAGGATCTGCTATCTAAATATCATAAAATTATCATGGATCAAGAGTGTGCCGGGTATATTGAGAGATGTACCACGGAGATGTTAGCTGATGTCGGCCCACGTTATTTCATGCCACATAGAGGAGTTGTCAAGCAGGACTCCCTCACGACAAAATTGCGAATCGTGCTTGACGCGTCAAGCCACGCAAGAGGCGAGCTATCTCTTAACAACTGCCTCCATGCTGGAACTAATATGATCACGCCTATTTTTGGGATCCTGCTAAGGGCCCGGTGTAGCCGCTATCTCCTTATCGGGGACATCGAGAAGGCGTTTCACCAGGTACACTTGCAGCCAGAATATAGGAATGTGACCTGCTTTTTATGGGTTAAAGACATCAAGCACGCTCCTGTGGGGAATAATGTAATCGCTTACCGCTTCACCCGTATCCCATTTGGAGTTGCTAGTAGTCCTTTCTTGTTGGCTGCTTACATTCAGTATATGCTGGATAGCAATCCTGATCCGCTAAACGGCGCAATTAAAAAGAATATCTACGTTGATAACCTCATGATTTTTGATAAGTATTGGTCGGCGAGTGCAACAGAAAAAAAATTTGAATATTTCAGGATTGTTTACACATTTTTCTGTTCAAAACAAGCTGGGAAAAAGACGTATCTGCTTGGTTTCGTGAAGTAACGAGTATTCCGTGAAAAATTGGGCATTTAGAGTGCCAAAAATGGCAAAATTCATGATTTTTGATAAGTATTGGTCGGCGAGTGCAACAGAAAAAAATTTAAATATTTCAGGGATGTTTACACATTTTTCTGTTCGAAACAAGCTGGGAAAAAGACGTATCTGCTTGGTTTCGTGAAGTAACGAGTATTCCGTGAAAAATTGGGCATTTAGAGTGCAAAAAATGGCAAAATTCATGATTTTTGATAAGTATTGGTCGGCGAGTGCAACAGAAAAAATATTTAAATATTTCAGGGATGTTTATACATTTTTCTGTTCAAAAGAAGCTGGGAAAAAGACGTATCTGCTTGGTTTCGTGACGTAACAAGTATTCCGTGAAAAATTGGGCATTTCGAGTGCCAAAAATGGCAAAATTCATGATTTTTGATGAGTATTGGTCGACGAGTGCAAAAGAAAAAAAATTTGAATATTTCAGGGATGTTTATACATTTTTCTGTTCAAAAGAAGCTGGGAAAAAGACGTATCTGCTTGGTTTCGTGAAGTAACGAGTATTCCGTGAAAAATTGGGCATTAAGAGTGCCAAAAAAGGCAAAATTCATGATTTTTGATAAGCATTGGTCGGGGAGTGCAACAGAAAAAAAATTTAAATATTTCAGGGATGTTTACACATTTTTCTGTTCGAAACAAGCTGGGAAAAAGACGTATCTGCTTGGTTTCGTGAAGTAACAAGTATTCCGTGAAAAATTGGGCATTTCGAGTGCCAAAAATGGCAAAATTCATGATTTTTGATGAGTATTGGTCGACGAGTGCAAAAGAAAAAAAATTTGAATATTTCAGGGATGTTTATACATTTTTCTGTTCAAAAGAAGCTGGGAAAAAGACGTATCTGCTTGGTTTCGTGAAGTAACGAGTATTCCGTGAAAAATTGGGCATTAAGAGTGCCAAAAAAGGCAAAATTCATGATTTTTGATAAGCATTGGTCGGGGAGTGCAACAGAAAAAATATTTAAATATTTCAGGGATGTTTATACATTTTTCTGTTCAAAAGAAGCTGGGAAAAAGACGTATCTGCTTGGTTTCGTGACGTAACAAGTATTCCGTGAAAAATTGGGCATTTCGAGTGCCAAAAATGGCAAAATTCATGATTTTTGATGAGTATTGGTCGACGAGTGCAAAAGAAAAAAAATTTGAATATTTCAGGGATGTTTATACATTTTTCTGTTCAAAAGAAGCTGGGAAAAAGACGTATCTGCTTGGTTTCGTGAAGTAACGAGTATTCCGTGAAAAATTGGGCATTAAGAGTGCCAAAAAAGGCAAAATTCATGATTTTTGATAAGCATTGGTCGGGGAGTGCAACAGAAAAAAAATTTAAATATTTCAGGGATGTTTACACATTTTTTCTGTTCGAAACAAGCTGGGAAAAAGACGTATCTGCTTGGTTTCGTGAGAGTAACAAGTATTCCGTGAAAAATTGGGCATTTCGAGTGCCAAAAATGGCAAAATTCATGATTTTTGATAAGTATGGTCGACGAGTGCAAAAGAAAAAAAATGTGAATAAATCAGGGATGTTTATACATTTTTTTGTTCAAAACAAGCTGGGAAATGTGTGTATCTGCTTGGTCTCGTGAAATTACAAGTATTCCGTGAAAGATTGGGCATTTATAGATTCCAAAAAATGGCAAAATTCATGATTTTTGATGAGTATTGGTCGACGAGTGCAAAAGAAAAAAAATTTGAATAAATCAGGGATGTTTATACATTTTTTTGTTCAAAACAAGCTGGGAAATGTGTGTATCTGCTTGGTCTCGTGAAATTACAAGTATTCCGTGAAAAATTGGGCATTTAGATTCCAAAAAATGGCAAAATTCATGATTTTTGATAAGTATTGGTCGACGAGTGCAAAAGAAAAAAAATTTGAATAAATCAGGGATGTTTATACATTTTTTTTGTTCAAAACAAGCTGGGAAATGTGTGTATCTGCTTGGTCTCGTGAATTACAAGTATTCCGTGAAAGATTGGGCATTTAGATTCCAAAAAATGGCAAAATTCATGATTTTTGATGAGTATTGGTCGACGAGTGCAAAAGAAAAAAAATTTGAATATTTCAGGGATGTTTATACATTTTTCTGTTCAAAAGAAGCTGGGAAAAAGACGTATCTGCTTGGTTCCGTGAAGTAACGAGTATTCCGTGAAAAATTGGGCATTTAGAGTGCCAAAAATGGCAAAATCCATGATTTTTGATAAGTATTGGTCGGCGAGTGCAACAGAAAAAAAATTCAAATATTTAGGGATGTTTATACATTTTTCTGTTCAAAAGAAGCTGGGAAAAAGACGTATCTGCTTGGTTCCGTGAAGTAACAAGTATTCCGTGAAAAATTGGGCATTTAGAGTGCCAAAAATGACAAAATTCATGATTTTATATAAGTATTGGTCGGCGAGTGCAACAGAAAAAAAATTTAAATATTTCAGGATGTTTATACATTTTTCTGTACAAAAGAATCTGGGAAAATACGTATCTGCTTGGTTTCGTGAAGTAACAAGTATTCCGTGAAAAATTGGAGCATTTCGAGTGCCAAAAATGGCAAAATTCATGATTTTTGATAAGTATTGGTCGACGAGTGCAAAAGAAAAAAAATGTGAATAAATCAGGGATGTTTATACATTTTTTTGTTCAAAACAAGCTGGGAAATGTGTGTATCTGCTTGGTCTCGTGAAATTACAAGTATTCCGTGAAAGATTGGGCATTTAGATTCCAAAAAATGGCAAAATTCATGATTTTTGATGAGTATTGGTCGACGAGTGCAAAAGAAAAAAAATTTGAATAAATCAGGGATGTTTATACATTTTTTCGTTCAAAACAAGCTGGGAAATGTGTGTATCTGCTTGGTCTCGTGAAATTACAAGTATTCCGTGAAAGATTGGGCATTTAGATTCCAAAAAATGGCAAAAATTCATGATTTTTGATAAGTATTGGTCGACGAGTGCAAAAGAAAAAAATTTGAATAAATCAGGGATGTTTATACATTTTTTTGTTCAAAACAAGCTGGGAAATGTGTGTATCTGCTTGGTCTCGTGAAATTACAAGTATTCCGTGAAAGATTGGGCATTTAGATTCCAAAAAATGGCAAAATTCATGATTTTTGATGAGTATTGGTCGACGAGTGCAAAAGAAAAAAAATTTGAATATTTCAGGGATGTTTATACATTTTTCTGTTCAAAAGAAGCTGGGAAAAAGACGTATCTGCTTGGTTCGTGACGTAACAAGTATTCCGTGAAAAATTGGGCATTTAGAGTGCCAAAAATGGCAAAATCATGATTTTTGATGAGTATTGGTCGGGCGAGTGCAACAGAAAAAAAATTTGAATATTTTAGGGATGTTTATACATTTTTCTGTTCAAAGAAGCTGGGAAAAAGACGTATCTGCTTGGTTCCGTGAAGTAACGAGTATTCCGTGAAAAATTGGGCATTTAGAGTGCCAAAAATGGCAAAATTCATGATTTTTGATAAGTATTGGTCGGCGAGTGCAACAGAAAAAAAATTTAAATATTTCAGGGATGTTTACACATTTTTCTGTTCGAAACAAGCTGGGAAAAAGACGTATCTGCTTGGTTTCGTGAAGTAACGAGTATTCCGTGAAACATTGGGCATTTCGAGTGCCAAAAATGGCAAAATTCATGATTTTTGATAAGTATTGGTCGACGAGTGCAACAGAAAAAAATTTAAATATTTCAGGGATGTTTACACATTTTTCTGTACAAAAGAATCTGGGAAAAATACGTATCTGCTTGGTTTCGTGAAGTAACAAGTATTCCGTGAAACATTGGGCATTTCGAGTGCCAAAAATGGCAAAATTCATGATTTTTGATAAGTATTGGTCGACGAGTGCAAAAGAAAAAAAAATTTGAATATTTCAGGGATGTTTATACATTTTTCTGTTCAAAAGAAGCTGGGAAAAAGACGTATCTGCTTGGTTCCGTGAAGTAACGAGTATTCCGTGAAAAATTGGGCATTTAGAGTGCCAAAAATGGCAAAATTCATGATTTTTGATAAGTATTGGTCGGCGAGTGCAACAGAAAAAAATTTGAATATTTCAGGGATGTTTATACTTTTTTCTGTTCAAAAGAAGCTGGGAAAAAGAACGTATCTGCTTGGTTCCGTGAAGTAACGAGTATTCCGTGAAAAATTGGGCATTTAGAGCAGGGCTGGGCAATTGTTTTCAACTCAAACAAATTGTTTGGTCAAACATTATTTGAAAATTTTTTCCAAACAATTTATTTGGTCAAACAATGTTTGATATTCAAATCCAAACAAATTGTTTGACCAAATATTGTTTGAAAAAATAATCCAAACAATCAAACATATTCAAACAAAATTTTTAAGTTTAAAGTTTCTGAAAATTATTAGAAAATAGGTTTGAATTCTGTGTTCTTTACTATAAATTCGTTCCAGAAGCGCACTCCAACATTAAATATATCTTCTGTTAGTTTTTACGGAAAAATTCGACCAATTTTCAGATTTTTCACTCAAAATTTGGAAAATTGATGAGATTTCTGTCTTCGACAAATGTTTGAAAATTTCAAACAATGTATCCCAAACAATTTGTTTGACCCCAAAAAAGTCAAACAAAATTTTTCAAACAATTTTGTTTGGTTCAAAAATTCCAAACAATTATTTCAAACAAAATTGTTCGGTTTATCACCAAATAACAAACAATTCAAACAATCAAACAAACAATTTGCCCAGCCCTGATTTAGAGTGCCAAAAATGGCAAAATCATGATTTTTGATAAGTATTGGTCGGCGAGTGCAACAGAAAAAAATTTAAATATTTCAGGGATGTTTACACATTTTTTCTGTTCGAACAAGCTGGGAAAAAGACGTAACTGCTTGGTTTCGTGAAGTAACGAGTATTCCGTGAAACATTGGGCATTTCGAGTGCCAAAAATGGCAAAATTCATGATTTTTGATAAGTATTGGTCGACGAGTGCAACAGAAAAAAATTTAAATATTTCAGGAATGTTTACACATTTTTCTGTACAAAAGAATCTGGGAAAAATACGTATCTGCTTGGTTTCGTGAAGTAACAAGTATTCCGTGAAACATTGGGGCATTTCGAGTGCCAAAAATGGCAAAATTCATGATTTTTGATAAGTATTGGTCGACGAGTGCAAAAGAAAAAAAATTTGAATATTTCAGGGATGTTTATACATTTTTCTGTTCAAAGAAGCTGGGAAAAAGACGTATCTGCTTGGTTCCGTGAAGTAACGAGTATTCCGTGAAAAATTGGGCATTTAGAGTGCCAAAAATGGCAAAATTCATGATTTTTGATAAGTATTGGTCGGCGAGTGCAACAGAAAAAAAATTTGAATATTTCAGGGATGTTTATACATTTTTCTGTTCAAAAGAAGCTGGGAAAAAGACGTATCTGCTTGGTTCGTGAAGTAACGAGTATTCCGTGAAAAATTGGGCATTTAGAGTGCCAAAAATGGCAAAATTCATGATTTTTGATAAGTATTGGTCGGCGAGTGCAACAGAAAAAAATTTAAATATTTCAGGGATGTTTACACATTTTTCTGTTCGAAACAAGCTGGGAAAAAAACGTATCTGCTTGGTTTCGTGAAGTAACGAGTATTCCGTGAAAAATTGGGCATTTAGAGTGCCAAAAATGGCAAAATTCATGATTTTTGATAAGTATTGGTCGGGGAGTGCAACAGAAAAAAAATTTGAATATTTCAGGGATGTTTATACATTTTTCTGTTCAAAAGAAGCTGGGAAAAAGACGTATCTGCTTGGTTCCGTGAAGTAACGAGTATTCCGTGAAAAATTGGGCATTTAGAGTGCCAAAAATGGCAAAATTCATGATTTTTGATAAGTATTGGTCGGCGAGTGCAACAGAAAAAAATTTAAATATTTCAGGGATGTTTACACATTTTTCTGTTCGAAACAAGCTGGGAAAAAGACGTATCTGCTTGGTTTCGTGAAGTAACGAGTATTCCGTGAAAAATTGGGCATTAAGAGTGCCAAAAATGGCAAAATTCATGATTTTTGATAAGTATTGGTCGGGGAGCGCAACAGAAAAAAAATTTAAATATTTCAGGGATGTTTACACATTTTTCTGTTCGAAACAAGCTGGGAAAAAGACGTATCTGTTTGGTTCCGTGAAGTAACAAATACTCCGTGAAAAATTGGGCATTTAGAGTGCAAAAAATGGCAAAATTCATGATTTTTGATAAGTATTGGTCGGCGAGTGCAACAGAAAAAAATTTAAATATTTCAGGGATGTTTACACATTTTTCTGTTCGAAACAAGCTGGGAAAAAGACGTATCTGCTTGGTTTCGTGAAGTAACGAGTATTCCGTGAAAAATTGGGCATTTAGAGTGCCAAAAATGGCAAAATTCATGATTTTTGATAAGTATTGGTCGGCGAGTGCAACAGAAAAAAAATTTGAATATTTCAGGATTGTTTACACATTTTTCTGTTCAAAACAAGCTGGGAAAAAGACGTATCTGCTTGGTTTCGTGAAGTAACGAGTATTCCGTGAAAAATTGGGCATTTAGAGTGCCAAAAATGGCAAAATTCATGATTTTTGATAAGTATTGGTCGGGGAGTGCAACAGAAAAAAAATTTAAATATTTCAGGGATGTTTACACATTTTTCTGTTCGAAACAAGCTGGGAAAAAGACGTATCTGCTTGGTTTCGTGAAGTAACGAGTATTCCGTGAAAAATTGGGCATTAAGAGTGCCAAAAATGGCAAAATTCATGATTTTTGATAAGTATTGGTCGGGGAGTGCAACAGAAAAAAAATTTAAATATTTCAGGGATGTTTACACATTTTTCTGTTCGAAACAAGCTGGGAAAAAGACGTATCTGCTTGGTTTCGTGAAGTAACGAGTATTCCGTGAAAAATTGGGCATTAAGAGTGCCAAAAATGGCAAAATTCATGATTTTTGATAAGTATTGGTCGGGGAGCGCAACAGAAAAAAAAATTTAAATATTTCAGGGATGTTTACACATTTTTCTGTTCGAAACAAGCTGGGAAAAAGACGTATCTGCTTGGTTCCGTGAAGTAACAAATACTCCGTGAAAAATTGGGCATTTAGAGTGCAAAAAATGGCAAAATTCATGATTTTTGATAAGTATTGGTCGGCGAGTGCAACAGAAAAAAATTTAAATATTTCAGGGATGTTTACACATTTTTCTGTTCGAAACAAGCTGGGAAAAAGACGTATCTGCTTGGTTTCGTGAAGTAACGAGTATTCCGTGAAAAATTGGGCATTTAGAGTGCCAAAAATGGCAAAATTCATGATTTTTGATAAGTATTGGTCGGCGAGTGCAACAGAAAAAAAATTTGAATATTTCAGGATTGTTTACACATTTTTCTGTTCAAAACAAGCTGGGAAAAAGACGTATCTGCTTGGTTTCGTGAAGTAACGAGTATTCCGTGAAAAATTGGGCATTTAGAGTGCCAAAAATGGCAAAATTCATGATTTTTGATAAGTATTGGTCGGGGAGTGCAACAGAAAAAAAATTTAAATATTTCAGGGATGTTTACACATTTTTCTGTTCGAAACAAGCTGGGAAAAAGACGTATCTGCTTGGTTTCGTGAAGTAACGAGTATTCCGTGAAAAATTGGGCATTAAGAGTGCCAAAAATGGCAAAATTCATGATTTTTGATAAGTATTGGTCGGGGAGTGCAACAGAAAAAAAATTTAAATATTTCAGGAATGTTTACACATTTTTCTGTTCGAAACAAGCTGGGAAAAAGACGTATCTGCTTGGTTCCGTGAAGTAACAAATACTCCGTGAAAAATTGGGCATTTAGAGTGCAAAAAATGGCAAAATTCATGATTTTTGATAAGTATTGGTCGGCGAGTGCAACAGAAAAAAATTTAAATATTTCAGGGATGTTTACACATTTTTCTTTTCGAAACAAGCTGGGAAAAAGACGTATCTGCTTGGTTTCGTGAAGTAACGAGTATTCCGTGAAAAATTGGGCATTTAGAGTGCCAAAAATGGCAAAATTCATGATTTTTGATAAGTATTGGTCGGGGAGTGCAACAGAAAAAAATTTAAATATTTCAGGGATGTTTACACATTTTTCTGTTCGAAACAAGCTGGGAAAAAGACGTATCTGCTTGGTTTCGTGAAGTTACGAGTATTCCGTGAATAATTGGGCATTTAGAGTGCCAAAAATGGCAAAATTCATGATTTTTGATAAGTATTGGTCGGGGAGTGCAACAGAAAAAAAATTTAAATATTTCAGGATTGTTCACACATTTTTCTGTTCGAAACAAGCTGGGAAAAAGACGTATCTGCTTGGTTTCGTGAAGTAACGAGTATTCCGTGAAAAATTGGGCATTAAGAGTGCCAAAAATGGCAAAATTCATGATTTTTGATAAGTATTGGTCGGGGAGTGCAACAGAAAAAAAATTTAAATATTTCAGGGATGTTTACACATTTTTCTGTTCGAAACAAGCTGGGAAAAAGACGTATCTGCTTGGTTTCGTGAAGTAACGAGTATTCCGTGAAAAATTGGGCATATAGAGTGCCAAAAATGGCAAAATTCATGATTTTTGATAAGTATTGGTCGGGGAGTGCAACAGAAAAAAAATTTAAATATTTCAGGAATGTTTACACATTTTTCTGTTCGAAACAAGCTGGGAAAAAGACGTATCTGCTTGGTTCCGTGAAGTAACAAATACTCCGTGAAAAATTGGGCATTTAGAGTGCAAAAAATGGCAAAATTCATGATTTTTGATAAGTATTGGTCGGCGAGTGCAACAGAAAAAAATTTAAATATTTCAGGGATGTTTACACATTTTTCTTTTCGAAACAAGCTGGGAAAAAGACGTATCTGCTTGGTTTCGTGAAGTAACGAGTATTCCGTGAAAAATTGGGCATTTAGAGTGCCAAAAATGGCAAAATTCATGATTTTTGATAAGTATTGGTCGGGGAGTGCAACAGAAAAAAATTTAAATATTTCAGGGATGTTTACACATTTTTCTGTTCGAAACAAGCTGGGAAAAAGACGTATCTGCTTGGTTTCGTGAAGTTACGAGTATTCCGTGAATAATTGGGCATTTAGAGTGCCAAAAATGGCAAAATTCATGATTTTTGATAAGTATTGGTCGGGGAGTGCAACAGAAAAAAAATTTAAATATTTCAGGATTGTTCACACATTTTTCTGTTCGAAACAAGCTGGGAAAAAGACGTATCTGCTTGGTTTCGTGAAGTAACGAGTATTCCGTGAGAAATTGGGCATTTAGAGTGCAAAAAATGGCAAAATTCATGATTTTTGATAAGTATTGGTCGGCGAGTGCAACAGAAAAAAATTTAAATATTTCAGGGATGTTTACACATTTTTCTTTTCGAAACAAGCTGGGAAAAAGACGTATCTGCTTGGTTTCGTGAAGTAACGAGTATTCCGTGAAAAATTGGGCATTTAGAGTGCCAAAAATGGCAAAATTCATGATTTTTGATAAGTATTGGTCGGCGAGTGCAACAGAAAAAAAATTTAAATATTTCAGGGATGTTTATACATTTTTCTGTACAAAAGAATCTGGGAAAAATACGTATCTGTTTGGTTTCGTGAAGTAACAAGTATTCCGTGAAAAATTGGGCATTTGGAGTGCCAAAAATGGCAAAATTCATGATTTTTGATAAGTATTGGTCGGCGAGTGCAACAGAAAAAAATTTAAATATTTCAGGGATGTTTACACATTTTTCTGTTCGAAACAAGCTGGGAAAAATACGTATCTGCTTGGTTTCGTGAAGTTACGAGTATTCCGTGAAAAATTGGGCATTTAGAGTGCCAAAAATGGCAAAATTCATGATTTTTGATAAGTATTGGTCGGGGAGTGCAACAGAAAAAAAATTTGAATATTTCAGGGATGTTTACACATTTTTCTGTTCGAAACAAGCTGGGAAAAAGACGTATCTGCTTGGTTTCGTGAAGTAACGAGTATTCCGTGAAAAATTGGGCATTTAGAGTGCCAAAAATGGCAAAATTCATGATTTTTGATAAGTATTGGTCGGGGAGTGCAACAGAAAAAAAATTTAAATATTTCAGGGATGTTCACACATTTTTCTGTTCGAAACAAGCTGGGAAAAAGACGTATCTGCTTGGTTTCGTGAAGTAACGAGTATACCGTGAAAAATTGGGCATTTAGAGTGCCAAAAATGGCAAAATTCATGATTTTTGATAAGTATTGGTCGGGGAGTGCAACAGAAAAAAAATTTAAATATTTCAGGATTGTTCACACATTTTTCTGTTCAAAACAAGCTGGGAAAAAGACGTATCTGCTTGGTTTCGTGAAGTAACAAGTATTCCGTGAAAAATTGGGCATTTAGAGTACCAAAAATGGCAAAATTCATGATTTTTGATAAGTATTGGTCGGCGAGTGCAACAGAAAAAAAATTCAAATATTTCAGGGATGTTTATACATTTTTCTGTTCAAAAGAAGCTGGGAAAAAGACGTATCTGCTTGGTTCCGTGAAGTAACAAGTATTCCGTGAAAAATTGGGCATTTAGAGTGCCAAAAATGGCAAAATTCATGATTTTATATAAGTATTGGTCGGCGAGTGCAACAGAAAAAAAATTTAAATATTTCAGGGATGTTTATACATTTTTCTGTACAAAAGAATCTGGGAAAAATACGTATCTGTTTGGTTTCGTGAAGTAACAAGTATTCCGTGAAAAATTGGGCATTTGGAGTGCCAAAAATGGCAAAATTCATGATTTTTGATAAGTATTGGTCGGCGAGTGCAACAGAAAAAAAATTTAAATATTTCAGGGATGTTTATACATTTTTCTGTACAAAAGAATCTGGGAAAAATACGTATCTGCTTGGTTTCGTGAAGTAACAAGTATTCCGTGAAAAATTGGGCATTTGGAGTGCCAAAAATGGCAAAATTCATGATTTTTGATAAGTATTGGTCGGCGAGTGCAACAGAAAAAAATTTAAATATTTCAGGGATGTTTACACATTTTTCTTTTCGAAACAAGCTGGGAAAAAGACGTATCTGTTTGGTTTCGTGAAGTAACAAGTATTCCGTGAAAAATTGGGCATTTAGAGTGCAAAAAATGGCAAAATTCATGATTTTTGATAAGTATTGGTCGGCGAGTGCAACAGAAAAAAATTTAAATATTTCAGGGATGTTTACACATTTTTCTGTTCGAAACAAGCTGGGAAAAATACGTATCTGCTTGGTTTCGTGAAGTAACAAGTATTCCGTGAAAAATTGGGCATTTGGAGTGCCAAAAATGGCAAAATTCATGATTTTTGATAAGTATTGGTCGGCGAGTGCAACAGAAAAAAATTTAAATATTTCAGGGATGTTTACACATTTTTCTGTTCGAAACAAGCTGGGAAAAAGACGTATCTGCTTGGTTTCGTGAAGTAACGAGTATTCCGTGAAAAATTGGGCACTTAGAGTGCCAAAAATGGCAAAATTCATGATTTTTGATAAGTATTGGTCGGGGAGTGCAACAGAAAAAAAATTTAAATATTTCAGGGATGTTTACACATTTTTCTGTTCGAAACAAGCTGGGAAAAAGACGTATCTGCTTGGTTTCGTGAAGTTACGAGTATTCCGTGAAAAATTGGACATTTAGAGTGCCAAAAATGGCAAAATTCATGATTTTTGATAAGTATTGGTCGGGGAGTGCAACAGAAAAAAAATTTGAATATTTCAGGGATGTTTACACATTTTTCTGTTCGAAACAAGCTGGGAAAAAGACGTATCTGCTTGGTTTCGTGAAGTAACGAGTATTCCGTGAAAAATTGGGCATTTAGAGTGCCAAAAATGGCAAAATTCATGATTTTTGATAAGTATTGGTCGGGGAGTGCAACAGAAAAAAAAATTTAAATATTTCAGGGATGTTCACACATTTTTCTGTTCGAAACAAGCTGGGAAAAAGACGTATCTGCTTGGTTTCGTGAAGTAACGAGTATACCGTGAAAAATTGGGCATTTAGAGTGCCAAAAATGGCAAAATTCATGATTTTTGATAAGTATTGGTCGGGGAGTGCAACAGAAAAAAAATTTAAATATTTCAGGATTGTTCACACATTTTTCTGTTCAAAACAAGCTGGGAAAAAGACGTATCTGCTTGGTTTCGTGAAGTAACAAGTATTCCGTGAAAAATTGGGCATTTAGAGTGCCAAAAATGGCAAAATTCATGATTTTTGATAAGTATTGGTCGGCGAGTGCAACAGAAAAAAAATTCAAATATTTCAGGGATGTTTATACATTTTTCTGTTCAAAAGAAGCTGGGAAAAAGACGTATCTGCTTGGTTCCGTGAAGTAACAAGTATTCCGTGAAAAATTGGGCATTTAGAGTGCCAAAAATGGCAAAATTCATGATTTTATATAAGTATTGGTCGGCGAGTGCAACAGAAAAAAAATTTAAATATTTCAGGGATGTTTATACATTTTTCTGTACAAAAGAATCTGGGAAAAATACGTATCTGCTTGGTTTCGTGAAGTAACAAGTATTCCGTGAAAAATTGGGCATTTGGAGTGCCAAAAATGGCAAAATTCATGATTTTTGATAAGTATTGGTCGGGGAGTGCAACAGAAAAAAAATTTAAATATTTCAGGATTGTTCACACATTTTTCTGTTCGAAACAAGCTGGGAAAAAGACGTATCTGCTTGGTTTCGTGAAGTAACGAGTATTCCGTGAAAAATTGGGCATTTAGAGTGCCAAAAATGGCAAAATTCATGATTTTTGATAAGTATTGGTCGGCGAGTGCAACAGAAAAAAATTTAAATATTTCAGGGATGTTTACACATTTTTCTGTTCGAAACAAGCTGGGAAAAAGACGTATCTGCTTGGTTTCGTGAAGTAACGAGTATTCCGTGAAAAATTGGGCATTTAGAGTGCCAAAAATGGCAAAATTCATGATTTTTGATAAGTATTGGTCGGGGAGTGCAACAGAAAAAAAAATACAAATATTTCAGGGATGTTTATACATTTTTCTGTTCAAAAGAAGCTGGGAAAAAGACGTATCTGCTTGGTTTCGTGAAGTAATGAGTATTCCGTGAAAAATTGGGCATTTAGAGTGCCAAAAATGGCAAAATTCATGATTTTTGATAAGTATTGGTCGGGGAGTGCAACAGAAAAAAAATTTAAATATTTCAGGATTGTTCACACATTTTTTCTGTTCAAAACAAGCTGGGATAAAGACGTATCTGCTTGGTTTCGTGAAGTAACGAGTATTCCGTGAAAAATTGGGCATTTAGAGTGCCAAAAATGGCAAAATTCATGATTTTTGATAAGTATTGGTCGGCGAGTGCAACAGAAAAAAATTTAAATATTTCAGGGATGTTTACACATTTTTCTGTTCGAAACAAGCTGGGAAAAAGACGTATCTGCTTGGTTTCGTGAAGTAACGAGTATTCCGTGAAAAATTGGGCATTTAGAGTGCCAAAAATGGCAAAATTCATGATTTTTGATAAGTATTGGTCGGGGAGTGCAACAGAAAAAAAATACAAATATTTCAGGGATGTTTACACATTTTTCTGTTCGAAACAAGCTGGGAAAAAGACGTATCTGCTTGGTTTCGTGAAGTAACGAGTATTCCGTGAAACATTGGGCATTTCGAGTGCCAAAAATGGCAAAATTCATGATTTTTGATAAGTATTGGTCGACGAGTGCAACAGAAAAAAATTTAAATATTTCAGGGATGTTTACACATTTTTCTGTACAAAAGAATCTGGGAAAAATACGTATCTGCTTGGTTTCGTGAAGTAACAAGTATTCCGTGAAACATTGGGCATTTCGAGTGCCAAAAATGGCAAAATTCATGATTTTTGATAAGTATTGGTCGACGAGTGCAAAAGAAAAAAAATTTGAATATTTCAGGGATGTTTATACATTTTTCTGTTCAAAAGAAGCTGGGAAAAAGACGTATCTGCTTGGTTTCGTGAAGTAACGAGTATTCCGTGAAAAATTGGGCATTTAGAGTGCCAAAAATGGCAAAATTCATGATTTTTGATAAGTATTGGTCGGGGAGTGCAACAGAAAAAAAAATTTAAATATTTCAGGGATGTTCACACATTTTTCTGTTCGAAACAAGCTGGGAAAAAGACGTATCTGCTTGGTTTCGTGAAGTAACGAGTATACCGTGAAAAATTGGGCATTTAGAGTGCCAAAAATGGCAAAATTCATGATTTTTGATAAGTATTGGTCGGGGAGTGCAACAGAAAAAAAATTTAAATATTTCAGGATTGTTCACACATTTTTCTGTTCAAAAGAATCTGGGAAAAATACGTATCTGCTTGGTTTCGTGAAGTAACAAGTATTCCGTGAAACATTGGGCATTTCGAGTGCCAAAAATGGCAAAATTCATGATTTTTGATAAGTATTGGTCGACGAGTGCAAAAGAAAAAAAATTTGAATATTTCAGGGATGTTTATACATTTTTCTGTTCAAAAGAAGCTGGGAAAAAGACGTATCTGCTTGGTTTCGTGAAGTAACGAGTATTCCGTGAAAAATTGGGCATTTAGAGTGCCAAAAATGGCAAAATTCATGATTTTTGATAAGTATTGGTCGGGGAGTGCAACAGAAAAAAAAATTTAAATATTTCAGGGATGTTCACACATTTTTCTGTTCGAAACAAGCTGGGAAAAAGACGTATCTGCTTGGTTTCGTGAAGTAACGAGTATACCGTGAAAAATTGGGCATTTAGAGTGCCAAAAATGGCAAAATTCATGATTTTTGATAAGTATTGGTCGGGGAGTGCAACAGAAAAAAAATTTAAATATTTCAGGATTGTTCACCACATTTTTTCTGTTCAAAACAAGCTGGGAAAAAGACGTATCTGCTTGGTTTCGTGAAGTAACAAGTATTCCGTGAAAAATTGGGCATTTAGAGTGCCAAAAATGGCAAAATTCATGATTTGTGATAAGTATTGGTCGGCGAGTGCAACAGAAAAAAAATTCAAATATTTCAGGGATGTTTATACATTTTTCTGTTCAAAAGAAGCTGGGAAAAAGACGTATCTGCTTGGTTCCGTGAAGTAACAAGTATTCCGTGAAAAATTGGGCATTTAGAGTGCCAAAAATGGCAAAATTCATGATTTTATATAAGTATTGGTCGGCGAGTGCAACAGAAAAAAAATTTAAATATTTCAGGGATGTTTATACATTTTTCTGTACAAAAGAATCTGGGAAAAATACGTATCTGCTTGGTTTCGTGAAGTAACAAGTATTCCGTGAAAAATTGGGCATTTGGAGTGCCAAAAATGGCAAAATTCATGATTTTTGATAAGTATTGGTCGGGGAGTGCAACAGAAAAAAAATTTAAATATTTCAGGATTGTTCACACATTTTTCTGTTCGAAACAAGCTGGGAAAAAGACGTATCTGCTTGGTTTCGTGAAGTAACGAGTATTCCGTGAAAAATTGGGCATTTAGAGTGCCAAAAATGGCAAAATTCATGATTTTTGATAAGTATTGGTCGGCGAGTGCAACAGAAAAAAATTTAAATATTTCAGGGATGTTTACACATTTTTCTGTTCGAAACAAGCTGGGAAAAAGACGTATCTGCTTGGTTTCGTGAAGTAACGAGTATTCCGTGAAAAATTGGGCATTTAGAGTGCCAAAAATGGCAAAATTCATGATTTTTGATAAGTATTGGTCGGGGAGTGCAACAGAAAAAAAATACAAATATTTCAGGGATGTTTATACATTTTTCTGTTCAAAAGAAGCTGGGAAAAAGACGTATCTGCTTGGTTTCGTGAAGTAATGAGTATTCCGTGAAATATTGTCCATTTAGAGTGCCAAAAATGGCAAAATTCATGATTTTTGATAAGTATTGGTCGGGGAGTGCAACAGAAAAAAAATTTAAATATTTCAGGATTGTTCACACATTTTTCTGTTCAAAACAAGCTGGGATAAAGACGTATCTGCTTGGTTTCGTGAAGTAACGAGTATTCCGTGAAAAATTGGGCATTTAGAGTGCCAAAAATGGCAAAATTCATGATTTTTGATAAGTATTGGTCGGCGAGTGCAACAGAAAAAAATTTAAATATTTCAGGGATGTTTACACATTTTTCTGTTCGAAACAAGCTGGGAAAAAGACGTATCTGCTTGGTTTCGTGAAGTAACGAGTATTCCGTGAAAAATTGGGCATTTAGAGTGCCAAAAATGGCAAAATTCATGATTTTTGATAAGTATTGGTCGGGGGAGTGCAACAGAAAAAAAATACAAATATTTCAGGGATGTTTACACATTTTTCTGTTCGAAACAAGCTGGGAAAAAGACGTATCTGCTTGGTTTCGTGAAGTAACGAGTATTCCGTGAAACATTGGGCATTTCGAGTGCCAAAAATGGCAAAATTCATGATTTTTGATAAGTATTGGTCGACGAGTGCAACAGAAAAAAATTTAAATATTTCAGGGATGTTTACACATTTTTCTGTACAAAAGAATCTGGGAAAAATACGTATCTGCTTGGTTTCGTGAAGTAACAAGTATTCCGTGAAACATTGGGCATTTAGAGTGCCAAAAATGGCAAAATTCATGATTTTTGATAAGTATTGGTCGGCGAGTGCAACAGAAAAAAATTTAAATATTTCAGGGATGTTTACACATTTTTCTTTTCGAAACAAGCTGGGAAAAAGACGTATCTGCTTGGTTTCGTGAAGTAACGAGTATTCCGTGAAAAATTGGGCATTTAGAGTGCCAAAAATGGCAAAATTCATGATTTTTGATAAGTATTGGTCGGCGAGTGCAACAGAAAAAAAATTTAAATATTTCAGGGATGTTTATACATTTTTCTGTACAAAAGAATCTGGGAAAAATACGTATCTGTTTGGTTTCGTGAAGTAACAAGTATTCCGTGAAAAATTGGGCATTTGGAGTGCCAAAA